>CM023485.1:115097110-115284407 GCA_013339685.2 Hyalomma asiaticum | reverse complement strand
GTCACGAGGAGACACGGGGCTTCGCGATCGGTATCTAGCAGGCGACGACGAGCGGGGTTCGCGCCTTCGATGCTCCGATAAATAATCTCGGCCCACGATGAAGTTCTCTATCTCTGCTGGTCGCTCACCAGGCCTCGGGCAGGGTGCAACGAGAAAAGGCCAGAACTTTCTTTAAGGGCGGCGAACCGTTCCGACAACACCACGTGCGCCCGAGCGTTCTTCGCCGTCATCTCCCTGGCGATCGGTGCCCATAGTGGGTAGGCAGCTTACTGCACGTCAATATCTACAGAGTGAAAGATGATGAGTGGGCGAAGCTCCGGATGTTTATCGTAGGTCGTGCCGAGTTCCGGATTAATTTAGTGAACGCGCACGCTACGAATCCTTATGGTTCAACTACGCACAAGTGAGATCTCCCACCGGCACTTCATTGCAAGTGAAGATCCAGTGCCTATACATATATATATATATATATATATATATATATATATATATATATATATATATATGCTCAAAAGGACAGAAAGTTGGGCGAGTTGGTAACATTCCATAATCAAAAGAAGAGGCGTGCAGGACACGGACACAAGAAGAGCAGTGAACACCACGAATCGTGGTGTTCACTGCTCTTCTTGTGTCCGTGTCCTGCACGCCTCTTCTTTTGATTATGGATATATATATATGCTGCCGGTGTGCTCCACAAGAATATATATATATATATATATATATATATATATATATATATATATATATTCTAGTGGAGCACACCGGCAGCAGCTCTGACTCATCGCGAAGACGACGTTGACGTTGGTGTTGTTCTGAGCTCAGCTGGTTCTAATATAGTGAGCATGCCCTGTTGAAATCTTGTCTTTAATTACACCTCGTTACATTTGGTGGTCAGGTGCGGGGTAGACCCCTTGAGCGTCCTGGAGCTCCGCAGCCGTACCGTACCTCCGGGCTCCGCAATGAACGAGGACGCCGGACCCTCGCAAACTGCCCCTGCGCCAGCCGCAGCCACCCCCATCCCCACATCTGTGATGTGCTCTGGCGTGCTCCGTCAGCGTGACCCTCCTGTATTCAGCGGTACTGGCGATCGCGACGTCGAGGACTGGCTCGTCGAGTATGAGCGCTGCAGTGCTCACAATAAGTGGTATAACCACGCCAAGCTCGGTCACTATTTGACCGAGGTGGCCAACCTGTGGTTCCACAACCACGAAGCTGATTTCACCACTTGGTCGGCATTTAAGGAGACCCTCACTTCTTTCTTCGGCCGGCCAGCTGTGCGCAAGCTCCGCGCTGAACACAGCCTGCGTGGGCGATCTCAACAAATCGGTGAGACGTTCACGAGTTACATTGAGGATGTAATCGCTCTATGTAGGCGGGCAAATGCGGACATGTCTGAAAGTGATAAGATTAAGCACATAATGAAAGGTATAGACGATGACGCCTTTCATATGCTCGTGGCTAAAAATTCGCAGAGTGTCGGTGAAGTAATTGAACTTTGCCAAAGTTTCGATGAGCTGCGTAAGCAGCGCATATCCACTCGTCACTCTAGTACGCAAACGGCAGATCTCTCAGCGTTGGAACAATACCGCCTTGCTGCCACAAATTCAACAATACATCCGAGAGGAAGTTGCTCGCCAGCTTTCTCTTGTGGCCTTTGTCGCTGAGCCTCCAACTTCGCTCGACCAGTCGCTTCGTCATGTTATCCAGAGGCAGGTCGCCGAGGCTCTCCCAACCTCCGCTTCGCGAACGCAAGTTGCTGCACCACTGACGTATGCTGAAGCTCCACTGACGTATTCTGAAGCACCACTGACGTACGCTGAAGCTGTTTTACGACGGCCTGCACAACCAAAAGCTGCTCCAGCCAGCCAAGTTGCTGCTTACTACACGCGACCACGTAATGTACGCCCTGTTCGTGCACCCTTCTCGCCTCCCAGGGCACCTGTGAACCCCTGGCGTACTACGGATAACCGGCCGATTTGCTACTTTTGCGGCATCCCAGGACATGTGGCGCGCCTCTGTAACCGTCGTGCATCCTATTTTGGCGGCAGCGCTCCGACCTACGGCTACTTTAACCAACAGCCACTGGTGCAGACCTACGGCCACTTTAACCAGCAGCCAGCGCACCATGCACCGCCTGACGCACCCGACTCGTACTCACGTCGAGCCACCTATAACACTCGTCGATCTCCGTCTCCACGCCGGCGCTCCATTTCGCCGATGCTTCGGCGTTCCGACCGTGTCCAGGAGGAAAACTAGCAGCCGCAGTTCCCGAGGCAAGAGCTGCGTCGCCATCGAAGATTTCAAGCCCTCATTTTCCGCCCGCTAACGAGATTCTTGTGTTCGTAGACGGCGTGCCGACTAAGGCTCTTGTAGATACTGGAGCTGCTGTTTGTGTGATCAGTGACGTACTGTGTCGTAAGCTGAAGATAGTGACGACGCCGCTTCTTGACATTTCACTACGTACAGCGAGCTCGCAGCACCTCAAGCCTTCAGCCACGTGCACGGCCCGCATTTTGATCCAAGACGAACTCTATGTAGTCGAACTTGTCGTTCTTTCGCATGCGTCGCATGAAGTCATTCTGGGTTGGGATTTCCTTTCTTTGTATCGTGCAGTTATCGACTGCGCTCCTGCACAACTCGCCTTGTCCCCGTTCAGTGCCATGACCGTCGATACACCTCGCCCGTCTGCCAATGTGATTGCTGCTGCTGACGTCGTCATCTCTCCTTTTTCTGTTGCCTCAGTGTCCATCTGCTGTGACTCTGCCCTCAGTTCGACTGCCTTGTTTTCGCCGTCCGACGAATGTGCTCGCCGCCGTAACGTTCTCGTCCCGTTTGCCGTTATCACGCTTGTTGATGGTTCCGGTGCTGTTTTTACATGTGCACTCCGTTTCCTTGCCCTGCAGCTATATTACATGGTGAATGCGTTGGGTATCTCGACACGTTTGATGCTATCTTCCCGTTAGCACCTTTCGACGAGACCCCACTAACTATTGATGCTATCGCTTCTGTCGACGAACCCGCGTCACTTGACAACGACGTTTTCTTGCGCTGCGTTGATAAGGAGCTCACGCAATCACAGCGGAATCAGCTCATTAATCTCCTTGATAGTTTTCGCACCTCATTCGACGTCGATCAACCTTCATTGGTCCAATGACGTTGGTCCAATTGGCACGTCGACGGTTGTACATCACATTGACACCGGTCACCATGCTCCACTGCGTCAGCGTCCCTACCGAGTATCCCCGGCTGAACGCAACGTCATTACTGAACACGTCGATGACATGCTTCAGCGGGGCGTGATTCAGCACTCACAAAGCCCTTGGGCTTCCCCGGCAGTACTGGTGCGGAAAAAGGATGGCTCAATAAGATTTTGCGTAGACTACCGCCGACTCAACAATATCACACGCAAGGATGTTTATCCCCTACCACGAATAGATGACGCTCTCGATTGCCTTCAAGGGGCCGAGTTCTTCTCTTCGCTGGATCTGCGCTCTGGATACTGGCAGGTACCGATGGCCGAGGCTGACCGTTCGAAAACAGCTTTTGTGACCCCAGATGGATTATATGAATTTAATGTAATGCATTTCGGTCTTTGCAATGCGCCTGCGACTTTCGAAAGGATGATGGACACTGTTCTCAGAGGGCTCAAGTGGCACACCTGCCTTTGCTACCTGGACGACATAGTGGTCTTTTCTTCCGATTTTGAATGCCACCTCACTCGCCTAGAGCAAGTCCTTCACTGTCTCAAGGCTGCTGGCTTGCAACTGAACCTGAAAAAATGCCATTTTGGCGCGCGCCAGCTCCCGATCTTAGGCCACGTCGTGTCCAAAGAAGGCATTTTGCCAGGTCCTGCGAAACTGCGCGCGGTTGCAGAGTACCCCAAGCCCACTACCCTCAAAGAGCTACGTAGCTTCATCGGTCTCTGCTCATATTTTCGCCGCTTCATCCGCAGCTTCGCCTCAATTATCGCCCCCTTGACTCGACTTCTTGCCGGCAGCACTTCGCTCTCTGCTTGGAACTCTGATTGCGATGAGTCCTTTATGACGCTCCGCCGGCTCCTTACATCCCCTCCAATACTGCGCCACTTCGATCCAGCTGCGCCTGTTGAGATCCACACGGATGCCAGCGGTGTTGGTCTTGGCGCCAATCTCGCTCAACGCAAAGACGGCTGTGACGAATATGTTGTTGCCTACGCCAGTCGTACCCTAACAAAGGCGGAGTCAAACTATTCCGTAACGGAAAAGGAGTGCCTCGCAATTATTTGGGCAATCGGAAAATTCCGCACATACCTTTACGGACGCCAGTTTGACGTCGTTACCGACCATCATGCCTTATGTTGGCTCTCCTCTCTCAAAGACCCCATTGGCCGCCTCGCTCGCCGGGCTTTACGTCTTCAAGAATATGACATACGTGTCATTTATCGCGCTGGACGTAAGCACTCAGACGCTGATGCCCTCTCACGCTCTCCCCTACCTCCTGACCCTGCTCGCTCACCTGTCACCACCTGCGATACGTCATCTCTGAGCATCAGTGATATGCCGGCCGGGCAGCTGAAGGACCCCTGGATCGCGTCCCTGTTCCAAGTTCTCTCCCGACGTTCCTCTGATCCTCTACCACGCTGTCTTCGTCGTCAAGCGCAACACTTCATCGTACGCGAAGGCATATTGTACCGACGCAGCTACCTAACCGACGGCCGCCGGTGGCTGCTTGTTATTCCTCGTCACCTGCGCTCGCATATTTGCGCCGCATTCCACGATGACCCTCAATGCGGCCACACTGGGGTTTTCAACACGTATACCCGCATTCGCCTACGCTACTATTGGCGCAGCATGTACCGATACGTTCGCCAATAGTGTTCGGTCATGTTCTGCGTGCCAACGCCGCAAGACACCTCATACCACCGCTGCTCCTCTACAGCCTTTGCCCTGCCCAACACGACCATTCGACCGTGTTGGAATTGATCTTTGCGGTCCCCTGCCCAACACACCTGATGGCAACCGGTGGATTATTGTCGCCGTTGACCATCTCACCCGGTATGTGGAAACATCTGCGCTGCCATCCGCCACCGCTAAGGATATCGCCAACTTCATCCTTCGTCGTCTCATTCTCCGACACGGTGCACCACGCGAATTACTCAGCGACCGCGGCCGCGTCTTTCTCTCCAACGTAGTCGAGGCACTGCTCCACGAATGTCGCACTATTCACCGCACCACCTCCGCGTACCACCCCCAAACAAACGGGATGACGGAACGTTTTAATCGCACCTTGGGTGACATGCTTGCCATGTATGTTAACGACGACCACTCCAATTGGGACCAAGTGCTGCCTTTCATCACCTTTGCCTATAACTCTGCGCCACAAACTACCACCGGCTTCTCTCCATTCTTTCTTTTGTACGGACGCGAACCATCCTGCTCCATGGACACTATTCTCCCTTACAAGCCGGACATGTCCGAAGCAACGCCTGTATCCGAAGCGGCGGCTCATGCCGAAGAGTGCCGCCAACTCGCTCGGTCATTTACCGCACAAGACCAGTGGCGCCAAAAATCGCACCACGATGCCTCCGCATCTGTTCCGACTATACCCCTGGAATGCTGGTGTGGCTGTGGGTGCCCTCCACAACTCCCGGTCTTTCGACGAAGCT
Organism: Hyalomma asiaticum; assembly: GCA_013339685.2. NCBI lineage: Eukaryota > Metazoa > Arthropoda > Arachnida > Ixodida > Ixodidae > Hyalomma > Hyalomma asiaticum. The sequence continues at coordinate 115,278,763 of CM023485.1, read as the reverse complement.
GCTGTCACGCTACCATGGCCTCTACCGCATCGTGCAACAAACTTCACCCGTGAATTATGTGATCGAGCCACTCAACCCTTCCTCCTATCACCGTTGCAGAGGGCGCGAAATAGTTCATGCAGACCGGCTCAAACCGTGCTACGACCCTCCTGTCGTGACATCTCCCTAAGTCGCCAGGTTGGCTCCTTTCTGCGCGGGGAGCGATTGTAGTGGAGCACACCGGCAGCAGCTCTGACTCATCTCGAAGAAGACGACGTTGACGTTGGTGTTGTTCTGAGCTCAGCTGGTTATAATATAGTGAGCGTGCCCTGTTGACATCTTGTCTTTAATTACACCTCGTTACAATATATATATACATATAGATGGGTCGCCGGTGATCAGCAGAACGGGATCTCCGATTTGAAGCAATGAACTGTTCTTCAGCATAAAATATTCCAATATGTGTTTTTCGTTGTCACCGGCGGATGTTTCATTGATAAAGGCAAGAAAGTGAGAGGAGGAGGAGGCGACAGGAAAAGAAAAAAATATGTTGAAAGACAAGAATGAGCGAGCAAGCAGCAAAGTGGAGCGTAGGCTGTCACTGCGCTTTACTCTACACACCCCTTCCATTTTTTTCTTTCTTGGCCATGCAAACTTGGGGCGTCGATCAGTCCGGTTTATACGGTAGCACAGAAAATCGCAAGCGCACACAAATATGACCGTGAATCATAATAAATAGAAACTTGAGGTAGAGCATGTGATGACCCCGGCGTAGCACACGCTAGACAGGACCTTGTTGCCTCGGAAGAGCACTATAACGGCCTTGGTGAGCTGCCCTCATATTTCCTGGAGTTTCGTCAAGAGGAATCCCTTTTTTAACTCCCTTCGATGTATCCTCCGGTGCTGTCTCGTACGCCGCCACTTCGTGCAGTGTGCCTCTCACGCTGGTCTGCTTGATCTGTCTGCTGATCACAGCTCGATCCGGGTCGGGAGTGCTCACCAACAAGATGTTTTGTTGAATGCGCAGCATTTCTTAGCGAACTTCTGCGACTTTGAGCGTATCTATCTATCTAGCCGCCTACGATTTTGGGCTCTCCTGGCCGTTTCGCTAATGGGATATTTACGAAAGTTGGTATGCCACAACGTGACTGCACGACGAATATAAATGACAGGTCATAATATGAAAATCATGACATGTATATCATGAGCTACATCATTTATATGCCACGCGTTTCATTAATGGGATGTATACGAAAATTGGCATGCCACAACATGACTGCGCGACGAACGTAAATGACAGGTCATAACGTGAAAATCCTTACATGCATGTCATGAGCGACATGATTTACATGCCACGGTCTTGGTGCTCTCTTGGGAGTTTCGTTAATGGGATGTATACAAAATTGGTATGAAACAACATGACTGCATGACGAACGCAAATGAAAGATCATAACAAGCACGATATGCATGTCATGAGTGGCATGATTTGGATGCCACGGTCTTGGTGCTCTCCTGCCGTTTCGTTAACGCGATGATTACGAATATTGGCATGCCACAACATGGCTGCATGAAGAACATAAATGAGAGGTCGTAACATGAAAAGCATGACATGCATGTCCTGGGCGGCATGGTTTACATGCCACGTGTTTCGTTAATGGGGTGTATACCAAAATTGCTATGGCACAACAAGACTGCATAAGGAACGTAAATGACAGGTCACAACGTTATAATCACGACATGCGTGTATGACCTGCATGGTTTACATGCCACAGTCATTGTACTCTTGCGGCCGTGATGTACCAAATTCGGTATAGCTAGACAACAATGCAAGCCCATTTTACGTTTCTGATGCGTGCTTCGCATTTCCTTGATTCCCACTGCACGTGGGATCTGCCCATTTTTTGTTAGGGCAGACCACATCGGACTCTCTCTCCTCGAACGCTGTGCCGGCAGCCTAGTATATGCCGCTGTTTGTTTCCATCGGTACGAGCTGTGCTACGTACAATCCTCCTCTGGGTCTAATAACCACCTTGTAGTCGCCTGCGGGTAGTCTAGGCATCCTGTTCGTCTTCTGTATTAGGCCGAGCAGTCTAGCGTGGTTTCTAGCCTGCACATTTGCTTTACTCCCCGCTTCTGCATTGTTGTTGTAGTCGCTGTTGGTGTCGCTCTCCTTGTTATTGGCTGCTCTTCGATTGCGCTTGCGTTCGACCAGGTGCCAGCCCTCTTCTTCAGCCGATCCGTCTGGGTTTTTAGCATTGTCTGGGTGAATATCCGTATCTCTAGCACCGGCGTCCTGGGCCAGCGTCTTGGCTGCCGCCGACTCCGTCTCCATAGCGTCTCGCGCCGCCGGCCCGTTGGAGAGCCCGGCAGACCTGACGCGCTCAGAAAATTGGCTGTAGTTTAGTAACAAATTGGAGGCTAGCCGGGATATTAATATCCACGGATTCCTGGTGATGAGGCGGTTCTTCTGGTCACTCATAGAAGCGGGAGCCGACCTGATACGCGTCCGAACCCACAGACGATCGCAGCGCTTCCCATAAGTTACCTCCCTTGTAAAATTACTCTTAAAATAACACTGCCTCCCTCACTCTTGGTTAGCTTCGGTTCGCTGCAGTGGTACCGCCATCTAGGAACCATAGATAGAGCGAAGCAAATTGCCATGCTGACTCGCGCTAGGCAGCCCTTCGGTCGTGTTCGCTTCTCGACCGCTTCGATCGCCGAAGAAGTTGGGGCCTTGGCGGCGTCGTGATGGCGCATTCCAGGAGCAAAGTAGGAACGCGGGCGCTGCAAAGTTTGTCTTGCGTGGCCAGGTGTGCTATGTTGCGACGCGAAAAGCGCAAGGATCTCAAAGACGGCTGTACACAAGCAAGTCATTTTTCTCTCCTTGCAGTGAGCTGTGTTTTCACAAAACAATCAATGACGACCCATTCGGGTTCTTTTTCAAGGCGTCGCCATTTGCGGACGATCCACATTTATGGCAGGCTTGCGCACGGCTCTCGCGCGTGCAATTCAGTGTTTCCAGAGCAATGTAAATCGCTCTAAAAGTTTAGTAAGACGGCAACTTGAGGGAGTTGGTATCGGTCCACGTATCAAAGTAACAGCGCACAATAAAACATACAGACTGAAAGAAGAAACGGCGCACACAACAAGCGCGACTCGCAACTGAACGGGTTATTGGACGGTACACACTTACAAAAGCTTCAGGAAGTCGTTTCTTCTTTCAGTCTGTATGTTTTATTGTGCGCTGTTACTTTGAAATATGAATCGAAAACTTTCTCTCGTGTACATCTGTGGAGAATCCCTGCGCCATGTTCAGGTGGCGCTAATGTCTAGATTTCAGGTGTTCACATGTTCACAGTATCCAAGCCACCTCCCGCCTCTCGGTTCGCCAGATTGCCGCTTATGCACTCCACAGCTTCGCGAAGACAGGTTTCACGTTCTTGTGATAGAGATTCCTATGACAGAGCCATCAACCACATTTTTTTCTTCTAGGGGAGTACCGATGAGAAATTTTTGACCAGGTGTTTTGGTGGTACTCTTAGCAAGACGGAAAAGCCACCCCACTACCACTGCTCTGAATGGAAGCGCTCCGATTAAACCATAAAACACCATCTTAACGCTATAGCGTTAGAGAGCTCGTTCCGCAGAAAAATACCACCGTCGGTGTCGGCGTCTCCACGCGTCTCTTATGAGAGAAAAAAAAAATTGGCCGTGAGCGAAAACTAGCAGCTCCGAAAAATGGAAAACTATGTCCATCTAGCGGAACACATATCAAGCAATGTCTCGACTACCATGGCCTCCGAGACACTGGCGCGCCCGCCATCTCGGAGGCCATGCGACTACTGCAAAGCCTATAAGCAGTCTCGTCGGATGCTCTGCATCCACTTTTTCAGCATTTCATTCTCATTACACCATTGAAGAAGTGAAGCACTGGAATTGCCAGTTCACCGACCATAAGGCGATGCTTATTGCGGTTGGCCGGAAGAGGTCTCCAGAAGAACAAATCGAACAGCTGCCAGATAGTTAACGCACGAAGGACGACAGAATGTGACCATTTACGAATAAAAGTGTCACACCTATGCGCGGTTCACAATATAGGACCGTGTGACTACATCACTGTTAAAATTTTCATGAATTGATATAAAAGTGTTGTTAATAGATCGGAAACCTCTACCATTTCTATAGATACGTCGCGCACGCGCTATGTGTGTCTGTGTCTGTGCGTGTGTGTAACAGCACACATTAATAAGTATGCATTGAGCGGTTGAAGTGCACACTAAGGGCCGGATTTCGCTCTCGTGTTCAACTCTCAAAGGCGAAGCTTAAGGGTCTCCCATTTACTGTGATCGCGGCTCCTTTGACAATTATGCAGACCAATTCAGGACAAAGTTTTCGGTGCATCATGAAAACGGATAACAATTATGCTGACTTTCTCGCAATTTGTTCCCTACTGCTTCACTGGCATTCTGATGGCATCTTCTAGATAGGCCTAAAAAAGTATGCAAGTCACACAGGGGTAATGCACGGGGTTTTCCAACTGTACGTGTTACAGGGACGTTTGCACACGCTCCGCGTTGCTTCGCTTTGAATAAATAATCTACAACTTCTTGCTTTCCACAATATTTGTTACCGTGCATGTCATTCACAATATGTATAAACTCTTTACATCGGCATATGGGTTGTGGTAATCCACTTTGTCGACACTGTAAATCTGCGCCCGCAATTCAAGTTATAGAAAAGTGGGCATGGAACGTGGTTTAATAAGCCGCCATAAACCAAGCTCTTTTATTCATGATGGCGTTGGACAAAGATTTATTCAGCGTTTGAGGTAATTTTACGTGCTGTCTACAGATGAACAATACTTCACATGCAACCATCTTTAGGTTCCATTGTGTAACTCGAATAATAATACCAAGTTGTGTAGGGTTTGGGAAATTTGAGCATGCGGTAGTAAAGCTTGAGGCGCTTAAGGTCTACATAGTAATGCCAACTGTTGTACCTCTCCAGGTCTTCTTTATACTTGGGTATTATCGTCAATCCACCGTTTTTGGCTCCATGGTGTAAATATTGGTCGACCAAAACACCGTGAGTGTATTTTGGAAAACCAGGAATATTCGGAGGGTATTCTTTATACTTGACGAAGTCTCCCTCGTATCCTGAAAAGAAAACCGAATACACGCAATTAGAAAACAGGATTTTTCATTTTCGTATTGCCAAGACCGAGATTTTCACTCAGATTGGAGCATGTAAATGATGACTACATCTTACTGTGTGATACACGCCGAAGCGAAAATCGCCGGTCTTGAAAAGAGAAAAGCTCAGGCGGCCTTCAGAGCTTCCAACAAGAAGCAGGTGACCGCAAAGTGATTGAACTGAAGCATTAGAGAATAGCGAAAGAACACATAATTGCAATTTTGAGCTGCAGAACAGATAGGAAATAACACAACTACTGAAACCCCAGTTACCGCTACTTTCCTCTAAAATACTTTGTGTTGTTTTTCGGTTGGAGTTATCGAGAATGTTTGGCGATACTCCGAAGGAGGCTGCTGGTAATCTCAATATTCGCCGTTACCTGATATGAATAATATGATGGTCAGTGATATGAACGTGTGTCCCCACTTAGAGTTTCCCTCCCTTTTTTATTACTTTGATATGCCATCTACGAACACCAAGATTTTTGCGATCTAGAAGTTGTTAAGGCGTCCCCCTAAACAGCCGACACCAAGCTTCTCAACATAAGAAAAACAAGATAACAGAGCGAGGGGTCAAGGTCGTGGGTTCGGATCCCACTGGAGGCAGGTTTTTCTTTTCGTCTACTTTCATTCCTTTCTACTTACTTCACAATTGCGACACTTCAAATAACTTCCCCTATGCTTTCCTAGGCCACATTGTCTCTCTGTTCATGAAGATCACAGAGTGACACACAGTTAATACCTTTTTGCAATATGTAACAGTGCAGAACGTACAGAAGGACGCGACGCCGGCCAGGCCTGTCGAAATCTCGCCTAGCCCATGCACATATACTTGACACATCGATAAGCTCTGCAAACAGCAGTCGATTTAATTTTGCAGGTTCCTAGAGCCTTGGAAACCTCATGAATTTCGCGTGCAGTATCGAGACTTGAGGCATTTACGCAACACTTGCTTCCTTTGCGCGCCGCGGCACTCAAGCAAGGCCGGAGTGAAGTAAAAATATCTGAAGAATATTGCCTCTCGCCAGTAGGCACGTCTAAATCACCAGCATCGCTTCTATGTTGTGTCTCACCTCCGCCTTATGGTGATAGTTACGGTTTGTTCGATGTTTTCGCCATGACGTGGATCGTGGCCGTTCAAGGAGATACATGATCTGCGTCGATGAAACAGGAGGCAGGACGGAGGTAACCAAACTTGAGGATATATTGTAACGAAATATTTACAGTCATATGTGCAGCTTTGTTGTTCAGTTTTGTGGGGTTTAACGTCCCAAAACCAGCTCTCATTGTGAGAGACGCTGTATTGGAGGGCTCCGGAAATTTCGACCACCTGGGTTCTTTAACGTGAACTGACATGGCACAGCACAAGGGCCTCAACATTTCGCCTCCATTGCAATGCAATCGCCGCCACCGGAATTCGATCCCGTGACCCTCGGATCAGTAGCCTAGTACCATAGCCCCTAAACCACCGCGGCGGGGCCATACGTACAGCTTGCTGAAACACAGTAGCCGCAACACAAACATGAACAGTGTCTTACTCTTCCACCTAACTTAGAGCCTAGAACAGAAGTTAGAGCCTAGAACACGGATACTACGTACGACGAACAGCGTCTCACTTTTCGACCACCAAGTGGTTACGGTCTAGACTAAAGTTGCATCCTACGGAGTCTTGCTGATCAAGCACCTCAGTGATTAGCACCTAGACTCAAGGATCCTGGGTCCTACACAGTCTTTAATACATTTAGGTAAACAGAGAAATGGGGACTGGACCATTGCTGGTCGGCCTCAACATTCTATTAGCCAACCCGTTTACCAGTTATTATGCACCACACTTACTGGGTTGCCTTTATTCTCCATATCAGTGTTTCTACACTCTCGACAGGCATTTTCTCACTCTTTCGCAATGTAGATGTCTCCTCGCGAGCTCTTAGCTGTTCACCGCTCGGTGGATGCTTTCAAAGCTGTTTACCCGTTTCTGTGCCGGGTATCCGCAAGCTTCCCTCTCACCCACCACCCGATGTGACAGCGTAATGCTTACCGTTCCAGGTATCAAGCGGTGTCTGTCTTCAGACTAGTTGTGGACAGGTCTCAGTGACCCTTTGACGGTTCGGCGAACTGGAAGTAGTGCCACTTTTTAGAGTAATTGGGCGCAGGCCTCAACTGAACCTTTCACGGTTCGGCGAATTGGAAATGATTGATAGTCACTGCTCCTTTGACATTAGGGCGATGCGTCGCCTCGTCGTGACCGTCCACACAAGCTTTCTTCCAAAAGGCCGGAAGGTTGACATAGGGTAGTGGAGGGCCGGCGTCCCGCGGAGTCCGAGAGTGGGTTTCCGCGGAAGCTACTTGCTTCCAAACGAGCCTGCCTCATCAAGCATCAGCAAGGTCGCTTTAACAAAGACGTGGAGAGCTTGCGCCTGTTCACTCCGAAGGCGAGTCGAAAGAGTATTGTATAGCCGCCAGTGCAGCATTTTCTCTTCTGCCCTAATGACATTTGAGCGCTAGAACAATACACATCCCCTAGAGAGTGCGCTCTTCTGTTATACGCTGAGTGACACGATACCACTGCCGCGATTATGTCATAGAACTTTCTACTGACGCAATAGCCTATAGAAGCATCAGACTCAATGGCAAGATAGCAGAATAAATAAAACAAAAACAAATACATACTAAACAATCAAGCAACCATTGCTGTTTCAAGTAGTGAGACCACTAGTGTCTGTTCGTTGAATTATCAATCACAAAGTCCACACTACAGCAGCACGTGGGCAGGAACATTCATGCCCCCCGCCCCCCCAGTTGGCATGGTGCTGGTATGCTGATTGCTTCCATAAACTGTTGTGAAGCCTCGATAACGCTTTCGCATTATGATTACAGGCTCCTTTCCGATGTTTTACAGATACCTTCCAGCGACCATGTTGTCAATTTCGCCAGGTGTGGAGTCGACGTTGCAAGGTACAACATGGATTCTGATCGGAAACGACATTTACTATGGCACCATGAATCCAGAAGTTAAATTTATTCAAGGCCCACATTATGGCAAACGCTTCCCTCTCAATTGTCGACCAGCGCTTCTGGGTCGGCGAGAAGCGGTGGCTTGCAGAAGCTAGGCTTTTCTTCGTTGCCAGCTGGCATTTGTGCCAAACATGCGCCCGCCGCCGTAGCTGATGAATATGTACTACTTCGTCATCAGCCTGTCTACGCCCACCGCAGGGCAAAGACCTCTCCCAAAGATCTGGAATTATCCCTGTCCTGTGCTAATTGCGCCCAATTTATCCCCGCAAACTTCCTGATCTTATCTGCCCGCCTAAGTTTCTGTTGCCCCCTGCCACACTTTCCTTCTCTAGGAATGCACTCTTACCCTTAATGACCAACGGTTGTCTTGTTTTGCATTAACTGGCGCGCCCACGCCGATTTCTTCTTATTTCTAATTTTCTTCTTCTAATTTCTATTATTATGTCCCTAACACGCGTTTGTTTGCTAAACCACTCCGCTCTCTTCTTGTCCCTGAAAGTTACACCTACCATTTTCCGTTGCATAGCTCGCTGCGTCGTCCTCAATTTAAGCTGAACCCTCTTAGTTACCCTCCAAGTTTGTGCCCTGTACTCCTTAGCTCAGCATATTAGTGGCCATCTCCAGCTTCTCCCATGTGGCTCAAAATACTTAGCGGGGTTTTCTCTCAATGTGGCAGGAACCAGCATTTCCCCCGTCCACGTCCTCTGTAGTATTAGAAGTGGCGCCGTGGGGTTCCTTCCATACAATTCATGAAACGGATCTACTCGGGTTACCCCATGGGGATCTTCCCGATAAGCCCGCAAAACCATTGTGAATAATTTGTGCCAATTCTTTGAGACTTTCTGACTGACATGACACAGCATGTTTCTCATTATGGAGTTCCATCTTTCTACAACTCCATTACTCTCTGGTTATTCCGGGGTTGAGAACCTGGGCGTGCAAACTAATTTCTTGAGCATCAGCTGCATGAGCCGGATTTGAAATTAGTGCCTTGCTCAAAGCAGATCATTTCTGGAACACCTTTGCGACTGCAGATCTCAATCAGGGTATCACAAGTTGCCGTAGCTCTCAAAGAGTGTAACGGGACCATCCCTGGCCACCTCATGTAGCGGTCCACCAAGCACAATGTGTACTTATGACCTCTCGCTGAAGGCGTCTCCAAGGGTCAAATCACGTCTACATTGACAACTTGGAAAGGGCGCTTTGGTCTAGTGAGCAAAGTTATAGGCAGTCTATCAGTGCGACGCCTGCCTTAGCGAATTAGACCTTCATGGAACGAACGACAATGCTCTAATATTTCCTTAGCCCTACCTGGCCAAAAATATTATACATAGTGCGAGCTTTTGTTTTCTTCTGTCCTATGTGGCCCGCATATGACTTATGAGCTAGACGGTCACCTCAGTGCGCTTTGCTTTGGCGATGCTTAGCTGACTCGCACGGGTACCCGCAGTTATGTCGCTGTGGTATAGAAATCTGCCTGAAATGAACATGCTGGACTTTCCAGTGCGCGCATCTCACCAACATTCCTTTAGCATAGTGTCACCTAGGTCCGCTTTGCGGAACTCTTCTCTTTGGCCTTATCAGGTATCCCTATGTTCCTCACTTTGCACATCTTCCCCGGAAACATCTCTCTTCTCTATGGTAAGATTCCAGGCGACTGCTTTTGCTTGCTCAAATGATTATTCTACGTCATGAGCGGGGTCTGCCGTTGTTTGACGGGAGAGCTGTGTACCTTCGAGAAATTTTGCAATCTTCTTTAGTCGAGAAAAAATCCGTACCCGCAACAAGCTCATTAGATAATGCACAGAGTTAGTCGACACCTTGAGGCTCTGTAACACCTCGCGGGTTCTTAAATTTCACCGGCAATGTAATGAGCCTTGCCTCAATCGTTTTGGCGCAAGCAGAAACCAGTGTTAGAGTGCCTTTAAGCTCTACTAGACTTCGCGGAAGTACACTCACCCGTATGACAGTTATCCTACTTCCTGTATCTAGAATCGAATCTGCGGACATACCTGCACATGACACCGGAATTCACTGCAGTGAATTCGGGCTTTCGCCCTCGTGTCGCAAAGGCTGAACCTTTTGCTAAGGACTCTATCAAGTATTTCACATCCCGTCTCTTGGGTGATCACTTACTCCTCAACCTTCGGCTTTGGCTCCGAAGCCTTTTTGGAGTTAGTCGCCTTATAGCTAAACTTCTGGCACTCTTAAGCAAAATGGCCTGAGCCGTGACATGTGTGGCATTTCGAAGCACCCTTCTCTGCTTGTGCCGCCAGCATCTGCCCCATTTATGACGCTGGTTGCCTTGAAGCAAGCTCCTTGCCCGTCTATAATCCTGTACTGTAAACACTACTGCGCATGGTGCACATCCGCTTATAGGATGTGCATAGTGAATCTTTGTACTTGACCGTCGTCACCTCTCATACCTCCCTCTATCTCTATTTATCCCTTTTCCCCTTACCCCTGTGAGGAGTAGCAGGCCAGAGACACTCTCCAGGCCGACATCTCCTCCTTTCCTCTTATTAAATGCTTTCTCTTCTTCTTCCCTTGCCGTTCGCTTGTTCGAAAGTTTGGAGTACTTTAGCAATCTGCGTTGTTCTAAGCCAACTCTCGCCTTGAAATAGCTTCACATACTCAAGACCCTCCGAAGACCTTGCGTACTCAGTCCCTCTTTTATGTGGCAGGATCCATGAGTTGTGCCATCACTTCTACCGTGCCGGCCTATCTCACTTCGAAGTAGTATGAGAAAGACGCACGCGGGATGCGAAAAGTGCCACGTCACTTTCTTTCGCTTTGCTGCTCTCTGAACGTTTGCAGATACGCTGCCGGAGAAAGCTTCAGTTCCGTTAACACTGCCGCCTTAACTGAATCGTAATGTTCACTCTCTTCAGGGTTGAGGTTACACAGTAAGTAGCGAAAGCGCTCAGTCGGGGTTGGCATTACCATGTGCACGTGATGCTGATACGGTACTCGGTAAGTACCAACAAGCTCTTCTACCTCCTCGAACTATGATGGTACATCAGCATCACTGGGCAAGTGGAACCCTCTCAGCACCTTTGTGAACTGCTGCATAGAATCAAAACACCGTCGCCTCTGATCACCTGTCTCCGACCCAAGGTTGGAGAACTTGCCAGTGAGACGTTGGGCATTTATTCTAGTTCGTAGCAGCCTTTCGTACTCAATCTGGATATTGAACTTATGAATTTCAATTGCGAGCGCTCTCGCATTAATTGAATTTTCAGACGTCTGCTGCATCGCTCCTACCCTCTGAGTAGGCACTGTCGCCTCATCTGATTTATCGGTGGATCCAATAGCATCAGTTGAAGGCTCTCGACTCCAATTTATTTCTCCAACAATCGTACCCTCATCTCCACCAGACTGCAGTGTTTCTGCACCTCCGCGTGTCATCACCATGTGCCCTACACATAAGCAGCCATGACAACTTGAGAAAGATGAAAGAAATCCTGCTCATGCGTTGCTGTATTCGCTGTCGTCCCTGGATCTCGTCCGCATTGCCGGAGGTGGCTGCTGTGGGATCGCGTCGACATTGCCGTTGGTGACTGTTCGATGCCTTGAAGAGTGATTTCCTCGGCACTGGCCCAATGTCTGATTTATAGCTGGCCGATCCTTGTTGACTGCACCAGTTAAGGTTTTAGGGGCGAAGCTCCTTAAGGCACAGGCTTGTCTGCCATAGTTGTCTGTCGTAGCCACCCCTAGTACGCTTTTTTTTCTTTATTGCCTCTTTGTACACACCCGGTAAAAGAGCACACTTCCGTAGTCTATACAACAAATAGACTCAGTGCAACTGGACAAAAATCATCTAGAATTCCTTGAGCGTTGTCAAGGGTATGACCCTGGACAACCACTCAGGTTGGCATTCCTTCGTTTTCTGGTATTCAACAAATTTTAACATACATTCTCGAAAATATATTCGCGCGGGCCTTGTATCAGGCTCACAATAAAACCCTGCCATGCGAGCTCGCCATAGGCAATGGAGGCCCGTTAACATAATTAAATCTAGCGGCAAGCCTTCTTCATCGTCAACTGGAAGAAATCTGATCCCATATGAATCTAAAGGTAAATCCTTTTTTAAGGTTCTTTGAAGGACATCCCAAAAATATACGCCCTCCCAGCAATGTAAAAACACGTCGTCGATGGTTTCTGGCTTTTTACATATAAGACAATCTGAACCCCAAGGTGTAAATAAACCACGATCTTCTAGAAATGTCTTCACAGATAAGGTCCCTGTGTGAAGTTTAAAAAAGAAAGACTTTGCAGCAGGCGCTACTTCCATTCTCTTCCATTCTTTTCACCCGCTTAAGGACGTCCTATCCTTGGCCTCCACTGTATGTGGCTCTATACAAGGGGACTGGGAATGCTGAATAACATAAATCTTTGTACAGCTGTTTACGCTTCACGGAGAAAATGTATCCGCTAGAAAATCTAGCAGACAAAAAACGAACACTTAAAATGACCTCTTTAAGGAACCCACAAATAGACCCTGGCATGTGTTCAGTACTAACCACATATTCAGGCAATGCTCTCATCAACCTCAACTGGCACACAGTGCGCAGGAAAGGATCATCTGTTTCGCGAAAAAAGAAGAACCTATTAACAACCTGTCTAATGAAAAGGTGTGGTAATCCCAACCACCCATCCTTCACTCTTCTGAACAAATTAGTTCTACTGCACCTTTCCCAATTTGAAGCCCAAACAAAGATTGCGAATATTCGATGAAGCTTCTGTATGTTGGTCCGTGAACAATGTAGTACTTGCATAACATACCATAGTTTGGCGACAATAAAGAGGTTCGAAACAGTAGCTTTAGAAAACATTGACAGATTGTTACCTTTCCACCCATTCACCTTCAACTGTGTCTCTCTTGTTTGTTCTTCCCAGTATTCATTATTGGTTTTATAAAATTCTAAGGGGACACCTAGATATTTAACAGGACTGGTTACCCAATTAACATAGGCGAAAATGTCTGGTTTTGATAACCATTGTCCATGCCAAAACCCAAGGCACTTTCCCCAGTTTACGGGGCTTCCACTTGCATTGCTGAATCTCTTCACTACTGCAACAGTAGCGGCAACACTTTATTTATCCAAACAACATACCGCGACATCGTCTGCATACGCCAGGATTTTAACTTCCGATGTTTGTAACCTAAATCCTCGTATGCTACTGCTCTCAATTATTGCTAAACACAGAGATTCTATGTAAATACCAAACAATAGGGGACTCAGTAGGCGGCCCTGCCGAACAGAACGCTTTATGCTAATAGAGCGTCCCAATGACTTGTTATCTATCAAGCGAGTTCTGCAGTTCCGATATGCCATAGCCACCCCATTTCTAATGACAGAGCCAACATTGACGTGCTCTAGGACGTCAAGCAAGAGAGCATGAGAAACACAATCAAATGCTTTTTCTAGATCGAGCTGAAGTATCGCTACACCTCCGTTAGTAGCATCGCAACACTCGAGCACAGATCGAATCTTGTGAATATTAGTCACAATGGATCTACCCATAATTCCACATGTTTGGTGAGGGCCGACCAATTCTTTAATGACACCTTGGAGTCGGCGTGCTAGAACTTTCATCAAAATTTTGTAATCACAGTTCGTCAGTGAAATGGGTCTATATGAGGAAACCAAATTTAACTTATCACACTGGTCCGTCTTGGGTATTAAAACTGTATAAGCTTCACTGAAAGAACGAGGAAGTGTATCCAATTCATACGCCTCATTAAATACATCTGTAAGTATTTCGGTTTTAAATGTATTTCTGTTTAAAAGTATTTCTGTTTTTAAATGTATTGTAAAATGAAGCACTCAGACCATCAGGCCCTGGCGACTTACCGGGATTGAGCTTATCAATTGCCTTTTCTACTTCCATTTGTGATATCGGCAATTCTACTGCTGCTTTGGTTTCATCGGACACCCGCTGCATTTTGCTAAGAAAAACCTGTTTAAATGTTTCCGCATCAACAAGTCTGGCAGTGAAAAGCGCTTCGTAGTAACTAGAAAACGCACTTTCTATGGTTTCACGGTCGGCCGTCTCTACGCCGTTAGTACAGATAATCTCTATATGGTTCCGTCTAGCGTAACTTTTTTCTTGTTCAAGCGCGCGTTTCGTTGGGTTCTCATCTAACATCATAGCCTTTGCTCTCGCTCGTACAAGTGCACCACGATAGCGTTGCTCCTCATACAGCTCAAGTTTCTGTTTAATATTGCGCAGATCTTCAGCATACGCTCCAGGTATTTCACACTCCAGCACCGTAAGCTTTTCAAGCATCGATCTAAGCCCCTTCTCTTCTTTTTTGGCTTCGGATGATAAAACACTAGATCTCTCTTTCGCTTTTATTTTTATTCTTTGCTTGGGAAATTCCCACTCTTCCCCTATTTGCTTGACGTGTGCCTCTTTTATTTTCTTTATCTCGTTCATGACTGAGACGTTAAATAACTCGTATTTTAGTAGATTGGAGTTAAATTTCCATTGTTCCCATGAAAACCTATTGCTTTCTTTCTGTGGTCCTATCTGGCATTTTACGAGGCAGTGATCAGAAAATGAAACAGGCACAACGTAGTAAGCGCTACACTGTGGTATCACATCTACCGACAGGTACAGCCTGTCCAATCGGGCATTACTGGTACCCTGAAAGTGGGTGTATATTGGTTGTCGAGAGCTTTCCACACAACCGGCTATGTCTACCAACTCATAATCTGCAGGAGCTTGTGCTAGGACATCACTGCTTTTGTCTTTAGTCTTTTGACGACTTGACCTATCACTATCCTTCAGTGTGCAATTAAAATCGCCGACCAGTATCACTTTCCTGTCAGTGCCGATAAATTGTCGCAACGCAGAAAAAAAGTTGACCCGTTCTTGTACCGAGCTTGGTGCATAAACACAAACAATACGCCAGTTCACTTCACAGTAGGAAATGTCGCACATTACTAAACGTCCTGAAGCACAAGAATAAGCATTTTGCACAACTAATCGCGGCAGTTTCTTAACAAACAAAACACATCCACCAGACCTGCCTACAGCATGGCTTACAATCGAGAAATAACGGGACGTAAATTTCAGCACCATGCTCCCAGTCGCCTCCTCCCCTTCAACTTTTGTCTCCTGTACAGCCAATACATCAAGATTTTCTTCCAACATCAGCCGATACACCTGGCTTTGCTTTTTCCTAGAAGCCAATCCTCTGACATTTAAAGTAGCGAAGCCGAGTGACCTCTCGGGAACCATTTTAGCTTTATGGATGAGGTAGGCCCGGAGCATGGCGCTTACCTTGCGCGTCCAGCGCAACGCTAGACGCCTCCGGGTCCGCCCGGCGGCCCGTTATCACCAGTTGGCGGATTCTCAACAACACTTTTTTCCGTTGAGCCACCAGTTCTTGGTCTGAGGCTTGTGCGTCTGCCCGGATGGACGGACAGACGCACGGACAGAGAGAGAGAGAGAGAGAAATAAGGAAGGGGAGGCAGGGACAGACAGACAGACAGACAGACACCACTCGAGGCGCACCACAGCTCCAATCTCATTGGATGAGGAGATCGTTCGAGATGTTTCGATGCGTGTTAGTGTGATGGGGAGACCGCTTGTGCTGGTGGGTGACTGTAACGTTCACATCACAGAAAACAGTTGGCTCATACAACACATGGCATCGCGATGTGGTCTCGGGTGCATATCGTTCTACCACATGCAACCCACACCCATCCGAGGAACCTGCATCGATCTCATTTTTGCAAACTTCCAATTACGACCCATCCAAGAACCATTACCCATCAGAACCATCATAAAGCTGTCATAATTAAGGGAGAACGAAAGCTACCATTTACGAATAAAATTAAAATTTTCTTGTATATATATATATATATATATATATATATATATACACCGTGTTTGTCACATCTTTCATGATGTACTGGGCAAGATTCACGGAAGATTCACGGTTTAACTGATGAACATCCGGAGCTTCGCCTATTCATCACACATTCAATGAGCGGTACTTGCTTTGCCATGGCTGTCGATGGTCTCGGCCACGCTGTGGCTTCACAGGGCAGGCTGCCAGGCATGTCTCTGGCAGGCGGTATCGCATGCGATGTAGGGGGAGCTTTTTTCGCCTATTGCTCCTCCGCCGCAGATCTGACATGGACAAAGGAGCGTGCTTTCGACCGTTGACCTTCAGATGTCGCATACTCTCTGTGACGTGTGGTCTTCTCGTAAGTGTCCGCGACAAATGGACGAGCTCCCGTGTTGCAGGGCGAGGTAACTTCCATTTCGACAGCGTTGTCGCTGCCAGGGTCAACGGAAAGCTGCGCTCTATAGGTCTTGACAAGGAGCTGTCTGAAGCAGCGGCGTCCAAATTGTGAGGTTTGAGTTCCGCCTTCCAGCCATCGATCGACTGCAGCTGTAGCGGCAGGTCCTAGAGGTGCCCTCATCCTGAGTCGAGACCTTGTCATCTTGTGGAAGGACTTCGCAGGGCAAATGGGGAACGCGAGCACACTCGGCCAATGACTGCCTCGACGGCCTTAGACGCGGCTCCGCGTTTTCTTGGCACGCCTGTTTGGTGGCATCAAGTTGACAGCGATCAGTGGCACATCCCCTGCCAAGTAACAAAGCTTGGTTGCGGTCTGGACATCGCTCAGGGGGCGCAATGGGAGTCATGACAGATGGCTTGTCGTCGTCAGGTGGCTTGCACGCAAGCTGGCCAGGATGGCCGGTGTAATCATAGTTAGCGGGACGTGGATGGAATGCGGCCTCTTGTGTTGAAATCTGTGTAGACAAACAAATCTTGGGACCGATCAGCACGTCAGGGCAGGCCGTGATGCTATCTGCCGATGAGCTGCAGTTCGAAGCTACAGCCTCGAGGTGGCGCTCCTCCTGAGCTGCTTCCTCGGTAGTGCACCGGTCAGATCCGCTGGTGACAGGACTGTGGAGGCGAATCCGTCCAAAAACGGCGATAAGTCTGGCGCTCCATTCCTGCCAGGAGTGTTGCCTGACTCCCTCGTACCGGTGCCATGCTGCGGCCGCACCATCGATGTTGTTTATGGCCACCAGCAGCTTGTAGTGGTCCGGCCAGGCATACCGGGCACCGAGAACGTTCACGGCTTCGATCCACTGATCGGCGTCGTCTTGGAAGCCTCGGAACACCGGTAATGTCCAAGCGGCCGGTGGTGGCAACGCAGCACGAGAGGACCCGGAGCTCCCCGACGGCATGAAGTAGGACGTTTCAGAGAGGATGTTGATGACACGTAAGAACTCCGCAGCATTGTCGGGGGAGCCGCTAAGTGTTCCGGCGGAGAGCGCAGGGTACGCGTTAAGGAACGTGGTGAGCGTGTCGCGCAGTTGCGCGATGGCACTCACGTGCTCCGCTGCGTTGTCCGGGGAGCCGCTTAGAGCACCAGGCGTGGTGTCTGCAGATAAGACGGTGCCCCCGGTGCTCCCGATGTAGGCATCCGCGGAAAATACGGCGGGCTCCCGACGGCGGTCCATGTCCGAGGACGCTTGGACAGTGTCCCTGTGCGGCTCATGTGCCGACGTAGGTCTAGGCGAGGGGGTGTTACCACAGGAAGCGGGAGCGCCATTCCGTGGTAAAAGGAGGCCCTGCGTGGGCGTGGGTCCCATAGGTGCTTCCGGCGGCAGAAGGGTTGCGGGGTCCATGGTCGCGAAATCCTGGACGGCGTCCCTGGACTGGAGCACCTACTGCGCCGATGACCCGCGAGGACGCCCTCAGCGTCTGTCTTTTGTCGACTGCGCCATTGTAAAGAAGAGAGACGTAGACACAGCGCCTTAGCTGCAGGCCGGCTGTTCTATTCTCTACTTATTGTAAAGAAGAGAGACGTAGACACAGCGCCTTAGCTGCAGGCCGGCTGTTCTATTCTCTACTTTTTCTTCCCCTGCTTCCCTGTGCATGTAGCGCGAGCGCCCAAGCTACGGCAGAGTTCATTATCATTACAATATATATATATATATATATATATATATATATATATACACCGTGTTTGTCACATCTTTCATGATGTACTGGGCAAGATTCACGGAAGATTCACGGTTTAACTGATGAACATCCGGAGCTTCGCCTATTCATCATCATTCACTCCGCGGATATGCTTTGACTTTTCTTTTCTTCGTGTTCTTGATGTGAATCGTGGCCGTTCAAGGAGATAGATGATCGGCGTCGATTAAGCCGGAGGCAGGTTGGAGGTAATGAAGCTTGAAGGTGTAGCGAAATATTTAGTCATATGTACAGCTTGCTCAAGCACACTGACAACAAAAACATTGACAGCGGCCTACTGTTCTACTTAACTTCCTTAAGTTAGAGCCTAGAGCACTGTTACTACATACGACGAACGACGTCTCACGGTTCGATCTCCAAGTGCGTACGGGCCAAACTGAAGTTGAGTCGTAAGGACTCTTGCTGATTCATCAGCTCACTGAGTACAGCCGAAACTGACAGATCCTGGGTCCTATACTCTTTGATATATTGCGGTAAAGAAAGAAAACACGAGGGGACCATTTCTAGTCCGCCTCAACATTCTCTTAGCCAGTCCGTTTACCAGTTAATATACACGACTCCTTAATGCGCTGTCCTTAATCTCGATAGCAGTGTTTCTACACTCTCGACAGGAGTTTTCTCACTGATTCTCAATATGGCTCTCTCGCTCCTTCCACGCTTTTGCGGTTCACCGTGGGTGGAGGCTTTTAAAGTTCCTTACCCGTTTCTGTGCCGGTTATCCACAGGTCACCCCCTCTCCCCGACCATCCGAAGTGGCAGCATGATACGCACCGTTCCTGCTATCAAGCGGTGCTTGTCCTCCGACTACTTATGGACAGGTCTCAGTGACGCTTTTGCCAACGGAAAGTGGTGCCGGTCCTTAGAGTAATTCGGCACAGGACAGAACTGACTCTCTGACTTTTCGGCTGATTTTAACTGATTGACAGTCACTGCTCCCTTCGCATTAGGACCACGCGTAGCCGCGCCATGACTGTCCATAGAAGCTTTCTTGGAAAAGGCTGGAAGGTTGACAAAGGGCAGCGGAGGGCCGCCGTCCCGCCGTGCCCGAGAGCGTGTTTCGCCGAAAGCTACGTGCTTCCAAACGAGCCTGCCTTCAGGAAGCATTAGCACGGTCGTGCTAACCAAGACGAGGAGAGCTTGCACCTGTTCACTCAGGAGACTAGTCGAAAGAGTATTGTATAGTGCGCAGTGCAGCATTGCCTTTCTGCTCTAATGACTTATGAGTGGTGGAACATAACAGTGATCGCCATTACTTACCATTTACTACTACGCACGAATTCAATGCCTCCATTTTTGCCTGCAGACGTTCCTCTGTGCCAGAACCTGATGGCCTCACCTACACGCCTGTCACGTTAGCCAGTCTGCATGGAAGGCTCTCTTGTCGTTCTACAATTAGATATGAAACACTGCCACAGAGCTGTAAATGTAGCCGAAGGGCGGCCTTGGAGACAGGCAAGTGCACATATGAGTGTTGTTTATCTTGGTTACTTGCGTTTGAAAAGTATTGGGACGCATGGTGCTGAGAAGACTCCAATGCTCATTGAAGAAGAACGCTCCATTGCGCGATTTAACGAACGGCTTCCACTTATATCAACCCTCGACAGAGGACGCTATAGACATAGTTTCATGTGCTGAGCCGGAAAGACTATGTAGACTATTAGTAGGCACTATATTCTTGACCATCAAAGCTGGCCATGATAACAGATACATATGATGGCGTTGGCCTAAGTCGCGGACTCTACCGAGGCAGGAATAGCGAGCTGCCTAAGCAGACGAACGACTTTCACGCCAACGGCCGGTGATGAGGTGGCAAGTACCATGTCAGACGTGGAGTTCAACAAGGCGCGGCGTTCATTCCTGTGATGTTGACCATGACGGTCACCTGCCTTAAGGCAGATCTCCGTGAGACTGTCCTAATCAGCTCAGTATGTACGCTGCGCTGGATATGAACATCGGGAGCAACTCTCTCACAAGGGCGAGCAGGACTACAAGCTGCCACAGCAATAACATTACTATCTGTGCCTTCGAGGCCTGCAACTTTCAATTGCAATGTGTGCTGCATGACAGCCACATTTGGCCGAAGCCTGTTTTGGCCGAAGCATGCCACTGCACTATGCACGAAACCAACCATTTTAGTGGATGTCGTCCGCGTAACAGCTGGACTAAGATGAAGCACCTCTCAGAAAAACTTTCTTCGGGTATTCATCACGCCAGGCTTGTTGGCTAGTTACACTACAGCGCTCCTGTTCTCTCGAATATGCATGTAACTGTACACTCGGAGGCTGAAGAGCCTTCAAGAGCGAGCGCTAAAAACATGCCTACATATCTCGCGGTATTCCACTATGTGTGGGGTCATCAGGAAGTCATGGGCCTTTCCTATCAATGTATACAGCTCTTCGGAGGCTTTTCGATTCCACCTTCGTCTGATGAACCGATATGCACAGATACCGTTCTCGTCGCTTTATACGAACCGTGCACGATGCCCTTTCTCAATGTGCCTCGATAGCCGCAGGCGCGTTATTCTTGCGGACTTTGCCCAGCCATCATATCTGGAGTGCCACTGTGGAAATTGCTTAAGCCTTTTGTACACCCTCAAATACCTTCCTTTTCGGAGACATCACGTGGTACATATCCTGCGCTGAAAGAACTCACTTTGGCGCATCTGGTTGACCACTATGAAGAAGGTACAAACATACACACGATAGGAGCTGTGACGGCGTGCGCCCTCAAATGCAGTCTTTCCAGAGCATTCAGCTGAATACTTCCCGGCATTACAAACTTCACCACCAGTAATCCTCAACAGCTGTACAATTTGTTGTTATATGAGCAGCTGTGCTGTTTTTCTCCTGCTAAGAACCACTAAAATGGACCGTGCTGTCCGAAGCAGAATCCGCATTTCAAGCCATTGATTCCTGTTCCCGAATTCGCCACTATTACGTGTGTTTTGTAGACATCAAACGAGCATTTCAGTGCGCGCAGGGAAATACTCACTCTATTACATGCCTAGACACTATGGCTGAAAAGGCAAGGAGCTGGCTTACGCAAAAGCATGATGACCACGCGGACCGACTATCGCTCTGACTACTGGCCAAGCGCGAAACGCACGAAAACCATCTGTACCCTAAAAGGTACCGTTCCCCAATTGCACCCCAGTGAGAGTGGGTGAGAGCATCGAGCAATGTTTGGGCTTGTTGCCTCTAGAGGCGCGTTGATCCGCACCGCAGTTAGAACTGCACGGAGCCTATGCACACCTCATCAGCTGTGTGAGGATATTGAGCTGCGAACGCCGCCTAGTATGCGGATTATTACGGCCCATATTCAGGTACGCTTCTCTACGAGGCACAACAAAAGGGGCTGTATTCTGCACTGGCAGGTATTGGAGTGAGAATATTAAGTGGAGGAAGTAGTACTAAGGCAGTTTGTAATTTCCTGAAGGATAGCAGTCTAGATGGAAGGATTTAAAGGAGGTACTATGTGTTCTAAGTGTACATGCACATCACCTTTTCCTGTCACGCTCATATTTCATCCAACCAACTATGTAGAGTCGCAAGCCAGGCTGTACTTAATAAGACCGCCCTCTCTGCCTTCAAACGAATTCTCCCTCTCTCTCCCTGTAGCTTTGCTCTAAAGGCTCTTATGTGCAAGCTCCCCGCCTCCTGATGAAATTGGGGTAGGCATTGGCGATCATGGAGCAAGAAAAATTTAGGCGGGAGCATTACGTCACGCAACCCGCCTTGGCAAGCGAATGCTTCCTGGAGCTACCAGTGCTGGCCCAGCACGTGGCATATTGCTTCAAAGCACGCAGGCATCGAGATCTGCCGAGATGTCTGGCACACGGTAGCTTTTATTCAATGCGTGTTTGTACGGGATTTTTTGTTATTTGGCCGGCAATCTCCCGGCTGGTGTGCCTATTTGTGTGCCCAAAGCTCTTTGCGCTTCGGTCGTTTCCCGTAGGCATATTTTTCGAGCTGTACACCATCTGCAAGATAGCAATGCAACGCTGCACATTAGGGCTGCAGGTATGTGCTTTGGCTGATGTAAAGTGACCGCTGTGCGCGGTAATCACTCTGAATTTGTGAAGCCCACAGCAGTGCCCTTTGGTAAGTGCCGTCGCTAGGTGCTAAAGTTTGTTAATAGTAGGTTCGTGTGTCCACCGCTGACATTTATAATCCCTCTAGCTACTGTGATACCGTGTGTAAATAATAAGGAATTTACTTGTTCCGCAATTCCTCAGCAATTAAACGGTGCGTTGCATCCCACAGAAACAAGCATGCATGACCGAGGCGGAACGACCACGTCGTTTCCGTTTACCCGAAAGGACTCGCGTTGTGGCGATAAGCAGTCAGTTAAATCAGGGCTCCTCTGAAACGTGACCAAGCGGTCAGGAATGCTGATTATGGCTGCATATTCACTCATAAAATCCATGCTTATCATTAAATCCCTGCAGCACGTTTAAAGAATCACGAAGGTTGCCACGAAGGAAGAATCTCCTATGTTGACCCTCGCGGAGCACCTTCTGGCAGGCACGAGCAATTGACCACCTGCCGTCCTGATATGATTGATTTGTGGGGTTTAACGCCCCACAGCCAGCTGTGATTATGAGAGACGCCGTAGTGGAGGTCTCGGGAAATTTCGGTCACCTGGGGTTCTTTAATGTGCACTGACATCGCACAGCACACGGGCCTCAACATTTCGCCTCCAACGAAATGTAGCCGCCGCGGCCGGGATTCGATCCCGCTACCCTCGGATC
This sequence comes from Hyalomma asiaticum, assembly GCA_013339685.2. Classification (NCBI taxonomy): domain Eukaryota; kingdom Metazoa; phylum Arthropoda; class Arachnida; order Ixodida; family Ixodidae; genus Hyalomma; species Hyalomma asiaticum. The sequence continues at coordinate 115,255,806 of CM023485.1, read as the reverse complement.
TGCAGCCGAGTACTTTAGCCACTAGACCACCGTGGCGGGGCTGCCGTCCTGATATGCGGCCCTGTCCAGGGCGTTTTAACTTTCTTAATGTTGTCGGCCAGTCGTTGACTCCTTATCGAATAATCGGTTGCAGTGTTGGCTAAGGCGGTCTCTTGCTGTCAGTGAATGGAAACAATAAGATCTGCGCTCACAATTTCGTCGGTATCAGGGTTTTCGCCTTCACGGCTTTCGGCAGCGGGTCCATAGGGGCTTTTCATCGTTTTGTTGGCGGCTTGCAACCTTGCCCCGAGAGATCACCGCCGTTAGCTTCCCCGGCATGGGCTAAGCGACTTTCTTCCTTGGAGGTTAGCGGAAGTACGTCCATTCGGCGGTGTAGGTTGGGTGGGAGGCGGAGAGCGTGACCGTCCATCAAAATCGGGCGGTTGGTTCAGCGGAGAGTAGTTCTGAGTGCGCGTTCCAGCAGGTCTTGCAAAATAGCATCGTCGCGGCGTGGCATGTAATCGTCACTTGTACGTCGGATGTCCTAACATGACCTAAGGGGGTGAAATGGTGTTTCTCGATATCAATAATTGCGGGAAATATGGCCGGCTCCCCCGGAGTTAAAGCATAGGGGCCGCCTGTCCACAGTGCGCCAGGTGTCCGTTCTGCGAATGTGCGGACGCCTATAGGCTTCGTTTTGCGGCGGTGACCAAAGCGCGGTTGACAGCGGCTGGTGGTAGGATGGCATCGGTTCAATGGGCGGATAGCTTCCTGATAGCCGCAGGAAGGCCTGATAGCTTCCTGCGGCGATGGCCAGGGCAATGTTCACCGCGGGTGGCGGTACGGTGGTTCGGGCGTAACAGCTAGGGGACGTTGGACATCGTCGGTGTAGCTTACAGGACGCTTCTCTTGACCAGCATCGCCTGCAGAAAACACTTGCGTAATTTCATCGCGTTCCATTTCAGCCACAGACGCCACAGGGGCTCCCATTTACAATGGCCGAAGCGTCTGGATTTCTTCACGGACGATCTCCCTGATTGCATCACGCAGCGAGCTGTGATAGTCCACGGTCATCGCAGCGGCGTTTATAGGGGAGCGAGTGCACAAGCGATCGTACTGCCTGGACCTTAGACAGAGCACTCATTCAGTACTAGTGGCTTCCTTAATGAAGTAATCCACGGTAATCGGGGGATAGGGCACAAGCACGGTGAATAGGTGCTCGTTTAAGCCACGCATCAGGTAGCACAACCTCCTGTCCTCTGTCATGCTAGGGTCAGCTCGATGACATAGGCGAGTAATGTCTTCAGCAAACTTGCCCACAGTTTCGTTCGGTTTCTCCATGCGCAGCTCAATTAGTTGCTGAGCACAGTCCCGTTGGCCGACACTACCAAATGTCTCAATTAGCTGACGTTGGAAATGCTCCCATGTATTGATGCAATTTTCACGGTTTTCAAACTACGTGCGAGCACTGTCGTCAAGGGCGAAATACACATGGGCGAGCTTTTTTTCTTCATTCCACGCACTGACCCGGGCAACACATTCTTACTGGCCAAGCCAGTCCTCAACGTCTTCATGTGCACCACCATGACAGCGATCGGGACTCAGTGGTTGAAGAAGGGTTACCTGGGACGGGTTCTCAGTAGCGCTGGCAGGAGGAAGTTGAGGAAGCTGCGTGTGGCTAGCGTTGGCCATTGGCAGAGGTTCACAGCGCTTGGACGAGCTTTCCTGAGCGAGGGTGTGCTTAGGAGCGAGGCCTAGCAACCACCGAGTGAAGCGATGCAGAGGAGTCGTAATAGGTGATGGGCTGGATGGACAGCTCCCCAGGAGGAGTGCGGAGCGTCAGGCAGGATAGCATGCACCTCCACCACTGTCGCGGTTCAACGCGAGCAGGTGGCAACACGCTGAAAGAAACAACGAAAACAGCGTGTTGACGCCACTACAGCAGACAGCTCTTCTTCGTCATCTTCAGTCTTGAATTTTCCCCTGAACCCACTAGCCGGATTTCACTGAAACACATAAAACGTCATCGTCGTCTTTGTGGCTACACAGAATGCACGCGTCAATATATTAGCAAGCCGCCTTCATCGTAGGGGATCTGGCAGCTTCCAACGCGTTCCCACTTATTTGCGACGTGTGTGCAAAGCAGAACAACACCTCGTTGCTGGTAGCAGCTTACATTTCGAGTACGCAGATCTAGGCAGACTTTCGCTAAGCCGCTTGCATTCTGAGCAGAGTTTGTTCAATTTAAGTTATCCAAGTGTTTCCTTAAATTCCGTGTCACAATTCGGTGGAGGTGCGGGTACAATACGGAAACCCTTCTCGCGTGAATGATGAAGTCCAGAACAACGTGCCGGATCCAACGAGTTCACATATGTTCAGCATTGCAGCAGTGGTCGATTACGTGGTGAGGCTCGAGAGTTTTCAGGTTATTGGATTCCGTCACAATCTTCTCATCTGTGAATAATCAGGCTACTGACATAAGATACCAGGCCACGCAAGCTGATATTGTATTGAATGAGCGAATGTCCCCAGAGCCTTTCACGGTGGCTGCTATTAAGATGCGGAATATTGGCTGGTATGTTTCCATCATGTCACAAAAGTCAAAGGCTGGGATGAGGATTGCAAGCCTGAAAGATTTTATTTCGCTTGAGAGGACAGCGCACGAACGCAGTTTGGGAACGACGAAGCTGCGATCCTAGAAATAGGATGATTTTACACGGGAGCTGCTTGCCGCTTACCGTAACAGGGACCGAAGCGAGAGCCGAAGCCACTCTCCAAACAAGAAACTAGCGGAACAATAAAACGTGGCGATGTACATGGAAGACATGCCTCGGCTTCCCCGATGAGTGCATTCAAACATGACCAAAGACAAAAAGGCGCATCAGTTAATGATGCACGTAAAACAGGGATTTTTGCCCGGATTGCTCGGAACCTGCCGCGCACGGTCACCGAATTTCGTTCTTAAGCGACTACAATCTCGATGACGTCAGAACACCACGCGAGCACCTAACACCCAGGTACGAAGTTCTCTCTCGAAGCATTGCCAACACCCTTCGCGAACAACATGCAAGCACTGCGGGAGCTGGTTAGCTCCATGGTGCGTGAGGAGATTCAGATCATGCGGTTGGACCAGATCACTATGTTTCTTTCGTCACTAGCCAACATGGTTCACGAGTAGGTTAGGCAGGTTGTCTGGAAACCTCGGCAAAGCGCATTAGCAGAAGGTCCCCTTCCTCGACAGCCGAGAGTGTGCTATACCGATTCCTGCTGCGGAAAAATCCTGGACGTACGGAATTCGCAGCTCCTGCACTTACGCAGCCCAGATGTACCAAGCTTCTCCACTAGATTTGTAACACACTGTTTAAGAAAATTCTTTTATAAATTTGACGAACGTATGTGAAGAAAGCAAACGCCTTAGCTAGTCTGCCTAGTCTTTTTGTTGTCCTCTGCAATTGGCACATACTGAAAGCACGGGATTGACCAGGACTGTTTTGTATGATAGAGTACTTTTATATGTGTGGTATGGCAAAGCCCAAAGACTGAAAATTAAGGTAAAATTCTTTTGACTTGATTTCGAAATTTCATTATTGCTAAACAGACATCCCTATGACTGGGCCCCATAGCGCACCCTCCGAACAAAATAATAGTCATTTCACTATATTCCAGGCCTAGGTGGGGAATAATGCTTCGAGAATTTTGAATTTTCGTTCGCTTTATATTAAGCAGCGAGAAGATATAAAAAAATCAAGAGAGCTACACCAACGTGGAACCTGGGAAGGAGCGAAGCATGCGATGATGTGCCACTGTTTCCCACAGGAAACGTCAGTCACTGCTAGCAGGCTTGCTTTACCGTGACCCCGACGACGACGTTAGGTGCCGAAAGTCCGGTTGCATTAGCAGAAGCTCGTTGGAATCGTTTTTGACAACACTGCACACACAATGCTGCGTGCAGCCTCCACAATCAGCCCACACAATTTGCCAAACCGAACTTATCAAATGTCTATTATTAGTTGAAGTAAATCGTGACTATTCCTTTATTGTGAATTAGTTTAAGTCATTTTATGGGCTTGAATGATGGGGTTGCTGAAATTTAGGTGTTAACCTCTTGTTACCATGGCCTACCCTGATGGACGCCGGGCAGGCCCCTAAGGTGCTTCGGTCCTAAAAAGTGGCGAATCGCCCTCTTTATTACAGAAGAAAATTAAGAAAGAATAATATATATATATATATATATATATATATATATGTGTGTGTGTGTGTGTGTGTGTGTGCGTGTGTGTGTGACGCTATAACACAGAAACGGGCCGTGATTCAGATGCCGTGCATTTATTCTAATGCACGCGCCTTCCTCTTCTTCGGCTTCTCCTACCATCGCCTTGTTCATGCATCACACTAATCCCCCTCCCCTCAAGAAAGTCTAATTTAAGAAGGGGCAAAATAACGCCGCAGTTTTCTAACATGCACAATATCACAGTTTCTAGCTAAGGACAACACGGAGCGGTTGATCGCATAGTTCACTGGTGAAACCTCGCCTAGAATCTTGTAGGGCCCTTCCATGACAGGACACAGGTTGCCACGGTGTCTTGAAGAGGACAGGATCACCAACTTGAAACTCAATTGGAAGAAATTTTTTATCATAGATGACTTTGTTCTGTGGTAGGTGATATAATTGTTAACCGCAGCTTTTCGTGCTTGTTAAACAGTTTGTTCTCGTTGTTCCAGTATAGTAGTGTAAGATGGAATTCTATACATAAGGAAGGAAGGTGCGTAGCCCGTAACTTCGCGGGGCGTCCTGTTGTATTCGTCTATTACATCCGAGAGCAGCTTAGTGCAACACTTTCCTGGCTCGTCATTGATCTTGCATTTAAGTCTGGTTACAATGGTATGGTTTGTCCGCTCGTGCATACCATTGCATTGCGGATGATGAGATGAGGTGAAGAGTTGGTTTATTTGGTTATGCTTTAAAGACTGTGTAAGTTTTCCTGCAGTGAATTCTGTTCCACGATCTGAAAGGAACTTCCGTGGTTTTTCGGCAGCAAAAATGGCTTTTAAGCATGAGATGTAGGCATCGCTGTGTTCACTTTTATGGGCGAACGCGCACACGTAGCGAGTAGCATGGTCAATAACCAAGTGGATAAACCTTTTTGACGAGCCATGTCCAGAAAATCCACCAACGGTGTCCACCGCGAAGAGATCAAAATGTTCTTGAGCTGGAGGTAGTGATTGAAGTGCCCCATACTTTGTTTTCGTTTTCTTGCATCTCTGACATGTGTCGCAATGACGAATGTAGGCCGAAACATCGGTACCATACCCGGCCTATAGTATTGCGGAGACAGAAGTGATAGGGTCTTCTTCAAACTCCGATATGCCCGAAATGTTGATGTGCGTTCTTAAGAAGGGTTGGGCGTCGATCATGGGGCACATATATCATCCTTAGTCCTTTTCTTTTGACGATGACTATGCTGTTGTCCAACGAATATGTTCCTTTTGGGCGCTCATTGCTGCATCGTTGAACTTCGTCGTGTCACAAAAGATGGACTATTGCGGCTCTGGAAAGTGCGTCTGCTCCGACGTTGCTTACCCCTTTTTTGATGTATGATGTTTACTTCATACATAGACAGTTTTAGAGACCGGTGCAAGAGGCGACCTTGAGGATTCTTAATGTTCTTCAGCCACTGGAGTGCTGCATTATCAGTTACAATAAAGTAACTACGGGAGCAGAGTTGCGCATAGGTCCGCCATCTTCCCCATTCATTCGCGTTAAGCTGGAAAGCCGCTCCTCTCGAATGCAGGAGACTGCGCGGCTCAGCAGAGGCGTGCGTTTCTAGACTCGTTTATTCCGCGTCCCTGGGCGAAAGACTTTCGCTTCCAAAAATGAAAAAGAGAGGTGGTTCGAACAAACAACCAATTTACCAATTTAGACATAAGTGGTTATAAACAGTTCGATGGTCCTCACTATTGGCAGAAGTGTTTTTATGTTTTTTTAAATATCGAATGGAAAAACTATTCTGGACAAAATGTATAAGCTGAACAAATCTCTCGTTTCACGTCGTACTTGACGTAAGGCTTTAAAATACAAAATAGGTGCACTGAAAAATGATGAGCGCAGATAACACAAGTAAAAAAGATTACCTTCACGGAGAATCTTCGCAGATCTATAGGTATATCCGGCGTAATGGAAACTGGATACGGCTTACAAAATTTTATGCTGCGTAGTAGTCAGTGCTAGATCTATAAGGTGAATCCTTACGCATATTCAAACGCGCACGTTTTTGTTGTTTGCGTTGCGATTTTTGTCACCGGCTAGCCAGCTGTTACCAAGAGGGCGTGAAGTCCTACTTATCCTGAACGTTTACGATTTCACTATCACAAAATATTACTAATGAGAGTTAAAATTGCTCCATATAAACACATCTTATGAAAGCGTATGTAGGGGTTGTGCATTCTAAAACGTACTACTAACCTGAAATAAATATTGGGTCGCATGGAGCTGCCGACATAACCCTATGTGTCGATTTCGACGACCGACCACGACCACTTAATCATTTTGCTTCGAGTGTCACTTCCATTTTTTGGCACATGTTTGAGAAGACAGTTTCCAGCAAAATCAAACCACACATCACGCTGCCACAGCCAACGTTATTAGATCACAGCTGAGCCAAATGAGCTGTGCCTTAACGTCTAAGCATGGCCTCCGCAATTGGCAGCTGCCGTCGCCGATTGCCGAGGCCACGGTCGAACATTGGACAGCGGTGGCGCGGGGGAAGGTAGCGGCACTAGTAGCGTGGCGGGCGTCAGCGCACGCGCTGCCGTGAAGTTGGCTTTCCCTCAAAAGGATGCATTTTGCGCACGTGAGCGCTCTAGGCGAATGGGGGTGCGAGCGGCGAGTTCTGTCAGAGACGCAACTCTATTACCCAAGGGGAACATATGCAGTAACTCTATGTCACAACAGTGAATGGCTTTCCATGAAGGTAGCCATGCCATTTATCAATGGGATCAATAATGGCGAGACATTCTCTTTAGGTAATAGCATAATTCCCCTCGTGCTTGAGTAGTTTGCGGGAATAATAGGCAACGGGATGTTCTTTGCCTTTGCCATCAGGCTGTTTCAGCACTCCACCAATGCCTTCGCCAGATCGTCACAGTACAGAGTACACGGTCTCAAGGGTTCGTATATACGAAGCACTGGTTCTTCAGTTATCCGCTCCTTCAATTCCCGAAAGGCTTGCTCGCATGCTTCTGTCCACGTCCACTTGCAACATTTTTGCAGCCGTTTCGAGAGTGGAAGATCGATATCGCTGAAATGAGGAATGTGCGGACGGTAAGCGTTTACAGTGCCCAGGAAACGCTGGAGGTCTTTCTCTCGTTTAGGTATGAAATTTATGTATTGCAGCCACGTTGCTTTGTTTAGGTGTCACTATTCATTGTGAAATCTTGTGGCCCAAGTATTCAATGCTGGACCTTGAAAATTGGCACTTTTTTCTTTTTAGTTTTACGTTCTCAGATTTAAGAGCTTTCAATAGTGCCTCGAGGTGTCGTACATGATGGTGAAGTGTCTCTGAGTATACGACCACATCGTCAAAGTAATTGTTAACATTAGTGAGCTGATCTTTGGCTATTATATATTCCGTGGATCTTTCAAATGTAGCCGGAGCGTTCTTTATCCCGAACGGCATTACCAACCACTCATAATGACCGTTAGTCGTGAGGAACGCAGTTTTCTGAAAGTCGTGTGGATGCATTCGGGCGTGCCAGTATCCCGACGTTACATCCAACGCAGTGAAATACTCCGCCTTTCCGAAGTTGTCAAGGATATCATCTGTGCGTGGAATCGGTTGGTAGTCGGGTACTGTTATGGCATTGAGTTTGCGGTAGTCAATACATAGACGAGTACGTCCTTCGCCTTTTTTTCCGAAAGGATCGCAGGTGGAGCGTAGGGGGAAATCGAAGGCCTTACAACACATAGCTTAATGAGGGCGTCAACTTGTTTGTTAATCTCCGCTTTGTCTAACTGTAAGCATCCGTATGGAGCTCGATGGATAGGGACAGCACTCGTTAGTGTGATCCTGTGTAGCTCAGTAGTAATGTATCCAATATCTGCTTGGGCTTTAGAGAATATCTCGTCATATTTGTTTAAAAGAGAGTTGAGCACTGCAGATTCATGCTCTGACAAGTTTTCCAAAGTCAGGGTCCTCATCCGTGAGGCTTTAATGAATTTCTTTTCATTATGATACCGCATGCTCAAATTTTCACGCCCTTGTGTCACTGATTTTCTTTCCAAATTTAAAGAAAGGTTGAACTACGAAGCGCTGTCTCGGCCAAGAATTATTTGCGTTCTCATGCCTCGCAGAACGTGTGCATAATCTTTCTTTGTGGCATTCTCAATTTGCAAGTGAATGTTTACGCGACCCAAAGTTCTAATGCTTGAAGTAACTTGATGCTGGAGTCACTGATGCTGGAGTCTCTCATCAACTGAAGTTTGAGCTGCTTGTACACATCCTCATTGATACAGGTTGCTCCTATATGAAGAATCGCAGTTTCAGGTCTTCCGTTGATGAGAGCATGGAAGTGTATTAATGAAACTCTGGGTCGCTCTCCTCGTTTCCCGATCCAGTCTCAATAGCGGACACGTTGCCACGGCGCGGACATTCGTTGTCCCAGTGAAACTGTCGTGGGAAACCGGCAGCTGAGCAGGATCTACATTCGCTTTGCGGAGCTCACGGCCGAGAAGTTAATGTTGGCTGCTGCGGTCTGCTGAATAGACGTGGAGTTCTTGATGCAGTACTGACATTACGAGCAAAGGAAACTCCTCTCACCCGTCTTAAGGATGCCTCGACGTTGCTGAAAATCTCTGTCAGGTACCACTTGAACGCTTCCCCTTCAATGTATTCGCTGAAGTGACTGACCCTATCGCGGTGTGTCCACGATGCCTCGGATGCCTTCATGTCGAAAAGTTTGTGTTTCCGTATGCTGAGGGGAGGCTTTGGCCTAGGTTGATGAGGCCGATCCTGTCGACTTGTGTGACGCTATAACAAAGCGACGGGCCGTGATTCAGATGCCATGCATTTATTCTAATGCACGCGCTTTCCTCTTCTTCGACTTCTCCTACCATCGCATTCTTCACGCGTCACACACACACATACATTTATATATATATATATATATATATATATATATATATATATATATATATATATATATATATATATATATATATACGAATAAAGGAGACACACGGAGGCAGTGCCTCTTCCCATTCCGACTGCTCCATTCTGCCTCGTGTTTTTCCACCTCCGTTACCTGCTTGCAGAGCGCGAGCGCCGTTGCAGCTCTGAACTAGCCATCGCACTCAGCCATGATTGCGAGCATCGGTAACAGCTGAAATTTTCTCCGGTGGACGGCACTAACCCTATTTTGGCGACGGGTCCTTGCCACAATGGGAGTTCTGTCGGAGATTTGCAAGCGATGAATCCGGCGGGGACATTGACTGTAGCGCTGTGGTGGTTTTACGTCAAGCGGAGGAGTATGCTCTGGCAGTTCTGCGCATTGGGCGAGATCAAGTTTATGCACTCACCTGAGAAACGGGGACCGCGCGCGAGATCCGGCAGGCTGTAAAACACGTGAAGTTTCCTGCCCTGGCTGCAGTTGCATGCTCTTGCCAAGACTTAGTACATTCTGGCTCGTGTCTAGTGTATTCAAAAGATTGCCGGTCGTGGAATTCGTGCGAGTTCGGACAGTCCGCAAAACAGAGCCGGTGTGATTTAACGGAGCCAACTCCATGTTCCGTCTCCGAATTCTCGTGTTTTTTGTCACTCCGAAGAAAGGCACTTGATGGCGCCATCTCACTTTCGTCCACAGGAGCGACACCCTTCAGGGAACACACTTCAGACTTCAACGTCAGTAGACCCGGTGTCATGATGGATTGTTATCGTCTTGGCAGTGTCTGCACCCGCGCAGCGAGGCGGTCGCAATGATTGCTGTCGACACCGCGCATATGAAGTGTGTCGACAGACTCGGCCATGTTGGGTTCCGGAGATATCGGCAAAAAGTCCGCTGTGATCACTGCTCTGCCTTTGTTACGAAGTGTCGCTTGGTGGACGCGAAAGCCCTCGAATTCTGCGCATTTGCGCGCCGATTGAGCAGTGTCGCCAAAAAATGCAGGCTGCCGATAAGAGTGACTTCATTGGTGGTTTTTAAATTGTGCTAGGCGTTGTTCCTCAGCAGCTGCACGGGCCGCCCAGATTGTTGTTGCGATGGCTCATGAAGAACATTTTCTGGTGCTCCGTGGGCTGGTAGTGCCCTTGGTATGGCAGCACGTCAAGTGAGGGCCACGTCTATATGTAAAAAGGATCGAAAAGGGCGTCGGTCTCTTGCAGCGATAGGGTTTTGTGAAATACCGATTGAGTACCTGACGCGGACATCAGAGAACACAGCATTTCCCTGATCTCTGTGGAACAGATACTGCCGTCTCGGCTTCCAGTCAAAGTGGTGCAGGCGGGCTCCTCTGCTCCCAGGTATTGCCCCACTGCATCTCGTTCGTCGAAGGTCAGGTGGGTAGATGGCGCAGCCGCATGCTTGGGAGCTTGCGTTTACCGAGTTTCGTTTGTGGTGATTATTGGCTTGTGGAACGCGGCTGAAAGCAGCTAAGAGCTTCGTGCACCAGTCAGCCAGGACCTGTTGCCTCATGCCTTCGTACTGCTCCTACGCCTTCCCTGCATCTCGAAGGCGGCCCCTGAAGCTCAGAGATACAGCTGTGCAAGCTCAGAGACGCCATGCAATATAGTTGCTCTGAGAAGAGTGCGACGGCGTGCACGAGGCCAGTTAGTTGAATAAGGGGTCATAGACATCATCGCTCTGCAGCTCTTCTGCTGGGGCAGTCCTGACCACAGGGCCATGCCGTAGGCAGCATTGAAGGCATTTCATGGCGAAATGCTTCCCGGCCCTGTCTCACTGTGATACGGTATTGCCGGGCGAAGGCATTTCCGTCCTGGATCATCCGAGGTGGCCCGGACGTCTTCCCTGGACGGCTTGACGGTTAGTGACTGCAGCAGCAGGCTGGCAGTGTTCATGGCTATGCCTGGACGGCGTTTCTTAGCCAGAATGAACCGCCGCCCTGCGTACCACGAGGACATGCCGCGCCCACACCAGTGTCGGTGAATACGCTGAACCTGGTGCCGTCGACTGCACCATTGTAAATAACAAAAGAGACACAGAGACAGCACCCGTTCCTAGGCCGACTTTTCTATACATCCACGTACGTTTTCTCTGCCGTTGCCCCCTCCCGGAGCGCGAGCGCGTGACAGCTGTTGCAGCTCTTGACTAGTCAGCAGGACACACACACGCACACACGGACTAATCTGCCGGGTTTGCCTTGGCCACTACCCTTCAGAAGCACGAAGGCCACTTAAGCAAAAGTACACTAACATGCTACATTAACACTTGCTACTATCTAACCTTAACCTAATTCACAGTCTTAACACAATCTTAATCACTAGCAAAACACTCCACACTAATACAGAACAATAATATTTGGGGCACGTAACTGCTTAGCTATGACCGAACTTTTACTTTAAGTGGCTCAACTTTACCCATTCTCGCTCTTTTTACCGCGTTTAGATAGCTAGCCCTATTCCTTTTTTATCTCTAACAAGAACATTGGGAAGTATTTCCCGTATACGTTTTTAATTGGCTTAAGGCCGTTGTACCTCACAGTGGTACGGGCTACCCCACGTTATTTTCCTTTTCGTTTTCTTTTTGGGGAACCAAGTAGCACACACACATACACACACATAATATATATATGACATGCTGCAAACGGATATTTCATTTCTTGGTCGACGTCGTGGTCAGCACTTGTTCTTTATCAGCAGAATGTTTCTTTTTCCATTGTTCGTCTATACAAGCATACGAGTAACGTAGGAAGCTGTTTACTAAGTTGTTGATAAATCACCAAAAGCGGTCTACCTGTTAGAATGTGCGATCAGCTCTGAGAAATACATCGGACAAACTGATACATCATTCTGAATCAGGTTCAACAACCACCAAGCACATGTGAACATAGAAGCAAACCTGCTCCTCTCCAGATGTATCAGATCGAAAGGTCGCACTTTTGATTCATTTAAGGTAATACTGCTGCAAGGAAACGGCCGCTCTCCAGGGGAACGTGATGAGCGCGAATCGTACCTAATTCAAAAATTGAGCACCCTTCAAAATGAAATAAATGAACATCATGGCATTGTTCCCCTTTTCCAGTGTGGCGTACATTGAATGACAAGTAACACCAAGAGTTACATAGGATGAAAGTAACCAACAATCGATGTCAAAAGAGCCTTCCTTTGTGTCAGAGCCAGTGCTTTCGGTGATAGTACCTGCTCGTGTCAATTTGAGATATGTGGCTCTCTGTAGAGCCTCTTCCGTTCTTGTTCCACTGCTTTAACACCATTGACAGGCACCTCCAGGAAGGAGGACCGGCAGAAGAAAGGCATGCGGGTTCTCACTGCAACTATGCCTCATCTGCGTATCTCACCTGAAGCTTCAGAACAGGAGTTAGCGTCTCTGGAGCAACACTATGCCCAACACCTCTCAAGTGACCTAACCAAGGAAAACTTTGGACCTACGACGATGACGATGACGCAACGTCTAGATACGGAAGCAACCAAAGTTTCAAGTGAAGCCAGACTAGGTGATCCAGTAGAAGAAATCAAGGGCAATAATTGCGATACTGTTGGCAGTAGTGAGGCTAGAAAACCAGGGGAAGGGCACTTATTAATTAGTGATGCACATGTCGTTTGCTATAGAGAACTTCCAGTGAAGTGCGAAAACCGCGAAGCATTCTTATCCACAAAGACATTGCAGGCAATATTGAAAGATTCAAAAGCATCAATGAAAGGTCATTTCTTGTCGTCATTATACTAAACAAGGGACACCAACTACAGCTTATACAAGGTTCAGGCCCAATGCCCAGACACAATGGCGAGGACATAGAACAGATTTAAGCCAGTGTGCAAGCCGGAATGAACGAAGTGTACACCCAATCTATTCTAGCTATGGGGGACTTGAACGCGAAAGTAGGACTCTAAAATGCGAACACGCAGTTGGCACCTATTGTGTAGGCGATATGAATAGCAGAGCGGAGATGCTAGTGGGATTTGCAGGAACAAATCAACCCGGTGTTATGAACACTTTCTTTAAGAGACGTAAAAATGGACATGGAAAAGAGCTAACGGGGAAACAAAACACAAAAAGCCCCGCCACGGTGGCCTAGTAGCTATGGTACTCAGCTGCTGGTCCCAGGGTCGCGGGATCGAATCCCGGCTGCGGTGGCTGCATTTCGATGGAGGCGAAATGTTGAGTCCCGTGTGTTGTGCGATGTCAGTGCACGTTAAAGAACCCCAGGTGGTCGAAATTTCCGGAGCCCTCCACTAGGCGTCTCTCATAATCAGAGCTGGTTTTGGGACGTCAAACCCCACAAAACAACAGCAAAACACAAAAAAAATTCATATTGTGCATTGATATGTATATCAGAATACACGGAAGTGGGTGGTAAGATCAAAATTACCTATCGCAGACCACGGAAGGCGAAGATAACTGTCAATCTAAAGTGGTCAATAACAAAACAGACGGAACGTTTTGCTCAGCAGACGTCCGCTTAAGGTCCGGCTGTCCGACGGACATCCGGCAAATATCCGAATTTTTCGGTCCTGTGTTGGACGTCCGCCTGACCTCTGCTGAAACACCGTAAACCGACGTTAGCGCTCGAAAGTCCACAGGACACCCGAGGAACCTGCGCACTTCGATAACATGAAATCTCAACAAGCTATAAAAAAGCCTTATGCTGGCTCGCAGTGCATATAAGGCAGTTGTTTAGTGCGCCAAACAAGGTTTGATCACTTTCATTGATCAGGAGGCTTCAAAGAAGATTCAACAATTGGAATCTACATGAGATACATCGTAGCACGCTTACAGTGATCCTCATGTACTTCTGCACAAGCATAGTGCCGCGCAAGTCTCTCTTAAAAAAAACCTGCGGTCCTCGTTTCTACTATGGTTATTTTAATCATTTCGTGACATTTTTATTATAAATATTTAATATCCTATTTAAATATTTATTTAAGTATCTTATTTAAATATCTTATTCATTTTTTATTAAAATATTTAAATAATAATATCTCATCGGCCATTTAAAATCCCATCCTCCCAAAATGTTCAATGATAATATGAGAAATAGTATCGCATTCATTTGTTTCGAAATATTACTGTCAGCATTGTCATTACTTCGAAAGTTCACCTGTGTTCACTCTCAATACCGACTAATAACTTTAATTAGCGGGACGTGTAGGGTTTAACATAAGTATTAGCATTGTCGTATATGCCAGCATGTTCTAAATTACGTTCCCGGCAGGTAACTCCCCGATCTGGCACCAATGTGATATCGGTTGCCTACAAGACGTTTTAAATTTCGTGCCTTAGTAGTGTCGGCATTTGTCATTTGTCGTTTGAGAAATTAGGCCTCTCCTGCAGATCTATTTCGCAGTTCCGTAGTTATCTTGTTGTGTGTAATAATTTCTACGATGAGAAAGCATTGTGCTTAGGTTGTCTTAGCAATTGTGCAAAAAAAAAACGGTCTCGTCGTAGGGTTTGACAACCGTGTGCGCCTTGTATTTCACCGTTGTGCCGGCGGTCATGTTACAGTTTTTGTGCCCGAATGCAAATGTTTTTTCGTCAGTTCTAGTGGTGTTTACACCGTGTGCTCGTCCCTTATGTTTCTTCCGGTGCTGCTGATTACGAAGCCATGCTGTTTAGTACCTTGGAGCAACCGCCAAGCGAAGCAGGTACGCATCGCCGTCAGCGCTTTCAAGTTTTCTCCAACGGACATTCGAGTGTGCCGATGTAGTAGGTGCGATAATGTTTCGCCAGGAATAGCATTTGCTTTATACTTGAGGATAAGCGAACACGATTTTAGTGCAGCTGCATGTTTCTTTGCGCTGTATATTTTGTATATATATAACGCGAAGTTCTTAGAGGGTGAGGCTTATTTGAATGGCTTCGAGCTGAAGGACGATAACGCCTGCGCTGGTACAATTCGGTGGGTGATTTCAACTGAGTCGCGGCTGCGCCTGCGTGGGAGGCGGAGCTTCGTACGCGTTTTATGTACCTCTATTATAGCCAGTTTGCTTTAATTGATGGTTCTCTCTCTGTACTGTGGGATCTGGCGTGGTGTGGCAGCTTCCTCTCTTTCTTCCTTCCCTTTCTCCCTGGCTCACGCGCTACAGCGAATGTGCAATCACACCTGTGTGGAAGTTCTTTAGATTCGCTTTCGGTGCTTACGGCTTAAACATGCCGGGATCTGTGCGTTAGTCGGAGTTTTTTCTGCCATCAGTAACATACATTTTCCTTCCACAGAGGAAATTACCTACAGCACGTTTTAATAATTGTTTTTCCTGACAGCATTGATAAAGAAAATTCTCCCAAGGCTACCTTAATGTTCACATAAGTGACGTAAGCACCTGGAGTTTGGTGTACTTCTGGTTAACTCAGGTGGACTTTTGGGTGACTGGGGTACACATTTAGGTAACTTTAGGTGGATAGCCCTTACCTAACCTGCAATGCGGTACGAGTCCAACGTGGTTACACCCTTCCTTTGTACAGTACGTGTCGCTCATAGCTTCATATCCCTGGCACATATTCATATATCTAGTGGTCGTGCACGTACATCAACGTAACTTTTTTGTTAATTATTTATTGGTTAAAGGATCCTTTCTGTATTCAGCTTATGCTGTGACATCACATCTGCTTGATACAGCTCGCAGAACGTTTTCGTAAGTTTTCTTTTATTTTGAGAGATGTTTGTTTCTTTCTGCAACAATTCCCATACCGATGTGAATAGCACGTGCCGATGAAGAAGTATAATGTCACTTGTGCATGTACTACCATAGACAGTGATATATCAAGTGGGAGCATGTTACATGGAATTAGTATGGTTGGGAACACAAAAAGTTACGGAGCTGTTGTGGAAACGCAGCAACAAGGAATGCGTCGTCGTGGTTGCAGTGCATTATGATGTCATTTTTATTTCGATATTTTTGTTTCAATAACACTTGTACAGCTTGAAGTCTAAGAAAGTAAATGAGAAATCTGAAGTGGCCCAAATACTGTGCAACAACTTACCGAGACTCAGAGCCGCTTCTAGACAACCAGTTAGAGTGCTGTGTAGTTTGCGATTATTTTTTCTTGTTTGAAAGCCTGCAACTCGCATTTAAAATTCAAGCTGCATCTGTAAGTTGTTACACATACCTACATGTTCGTTATGCAATGCGGATGAGCCAGTGTGTTGTCTTACAATCGTATCTTCCGAAATTAAACTGTAGGAAACCACATACGTCTTTATTAATGCCAGGAATTCAGGATATCTTGACTATAGCTGCCTGGAATATCAAGCGGTGTCTTTTTCTACTTTAGAATGGTTTTAAGAAGCTGCATTTTTATGTTTTTCTTTGCTGCAGTAGCATATGCATACAGATTTGAGCTGTCAGTGTCAACATAAATTTTAATGGCGTTATGTAACAATGCTTTCTGAAGGAGCCTGCGCAATGAATGGGACCTTTCGACCCGTTCCATCCAGAAGTAAGGTGTCGCTCATGGCATTTCCAGTTTATCTGAAGGTGCAAGTTGGACTTTCTTTTATGATGTCCTTGAAAACCATAGCTTAATGCACCTCACACAGTACAGAACAGTGACATTGTCGTAGCGTGAAGTTTGAAAAAGTTATTGGCGACGTAAAATCCACAAATACCCACCTACGCTACGTGCATTAGAGAACTCGTGTGTCTAGCGATGACAGTGCAACATCTCGCCATATATGACATTTATGTTGCGTCAAGCCTTGATGGCATGGAAAAAACTTATCTTTTTCTGATGATGGTTTCATGAACAAATAAGATGCCAATGCAGATGTTACAGTTAATTCATTACTGTGCTGTGCTTCGACGATTCGCTGGCTTAACTCGCTCACTCCTTCACTGGCGATACTCTATCATTAAAATGAAATCAGAAGCATTAGTCCTTGAAGTGGTGTTCGAGAAACACTTGGGGCTTCCTTTTATTGGCTTTGTGATCCCTATTGGAAAATGATAAATGAGATTAGCCGATATGTTTTGATGCAGAGAATGAATTCAGAGTTGATGGAATGCATTTGGGTGGTTCCATTAGAGAGAATACGTGTACGTAACGCTAACGTTTTTGGTTTGCCTAGAATTTATGCTATGCAGATGGCTGCCCAGAACCAAAGCATTTATTCCCGAAAAATATTAGGAGCCAGAAAAGGAGAGTGAGGATTGCGGCGTGCCTATCGCCTATTGGATACAGCAGTATTTTCTGATTTAACAGCCGTGATCTAAGCAAATAGATATGATGTACGTTTTTTCGTACACTTTTCCAGTTCACTTTAATGCACATTGTAGCATTGTTTTTTCTTGTCCGTAAACAGAAAAAAAAGAAAAGAAATATGAAATCATGACCATGTTCCAAATGAGGAATGATTTGTAACTTTCATGCACGTTTGTGTATTTTCTATTTCATGCATATATTGGAAAAGAAAAAAACATGTCATGTATAATTACGATGTTTTCCAGGCATCTTTCTGCAAAGGATAGTTTTCCTACAAGAAATGCGAGAGGGAAATAACGGATTAATAAATGAGCTTTTTAAACAATTTCATTCTACACAGTTGAGAATTCGCTGTCCCGAATAAAAAATTAACAGCATATCCACGGAGTGAATGATGAGGAGTGGGCGAAGCTCCGGAAGTTCATTGTAGATCGTGCCGAGCTCCGGATTAATTTAGTTAACGCGCACGCTACGAGCCCTTATGGTTGAACAACGCACAATGAAATCTCCCACCGGCTCTTCATTGTCAAGATCAGATCATTGTCAAGTCAAGATCCAGTGCCTATATATATATATATATATCGGAGGGAATTTGATGAACGCAGGTTAATCAAACAACGCGTTTATTGAGAGCGAACCTGTGCTCACAACTCAGTCACTGGCTAGCAAGACAGACGCGTTCTAATGCTCGCGTCGTACCGTGGTCTTCTTCCCTCTCTCGTCTCGTGCCAGAGGCGCGCCAAACCGGTATGAGCGTTGCCTGTGGTTGGCACTTCCTAATATAAGAATGATGGCGGGCAATTTGAATGCAGCCAAGATGTCACGGCAATATATATATATATATATATATATATATATATATATATATATTGTGACGGGGTTTATTCACAGTGCGCCGCT
This sequence comes from Hyalomma asiaticum, assembly GCA_013339685.2. NCBI lineage: Eukaryota > Metazoa > Arthropoda > Arachnida > Ixodida > Ixodidae > Hyalomma > Hyalomma asiaticum. Next base: position 115,237,542 of record CM023485.1, on the reverse strand, counting down.
ACCAAGTGCGCCGCTACCAATTTGATGAACGCAGGTTAATAAAACAACGCGTTTATTGAGAGCGAACCTGTGCTCACAACTCAGTCACTGGCTAGCATGATGATGATGATGATGATGATATGAGGATGATGATGATGATGGTTCGGTTAGGAAAGGACGCTACTTTCTGCAGCCCACGTAGGGAGCACGGCTAAGCGTCCGTGGGGGTGGGGGAAAGGGACTGAAAGAGATAGAGAGAAGAGAAAGGCCGTAGTGGCAGGCTCCGGAAATTTAGACCACCTGAGGTTCTTTAACATGCACTGCCAACGCACAGTACACGGGCCTCTGGCATTTTCGCCTCCATCGAAAATGCGACCGCCGCGGCCGTTGTAATGCTCGCGTCGTACCGTGGTCTTCTTCCCTCTCTCTGTCGTCTCGTGATAGAGGCGCGCGCAAACCGGGATGAGCGTTGCCTGTGGTTGGCACTTCCTAATATAAGAATGATGGCGGGCTATTTGAATGCAGCCAAGATGTCACGGCATTAATATATATATATATATATATATATATATATGTATATATATATATATATATATATATATATATATATATATATATTGTGACGGGGTGTATTCACAGTGCGCCGCTACCAAGGCACAGCGGCCGTATGAAGCGGGGAGGCAGCCAAGAGAAGCCAGCAACCAGAAGCCCGCGCCGAGCGAGCCCGGCGTTGGCAATGCGGCTGGCGACAGCTGCGCTTGCTCCACACAGTGACCCCCCGTGCGAAAAGAGCCATCCTGGTGACCTACGAGTCGGCCGGCAGAGGGTCGTGATAGGGTTGCACGCGTGAGACGTGGACAATGCCAAGTCCACGCCGGCGCACGTCGTTAGGCGGTGACAGTGGTTCAATCAGAAAGTTCACCGGGGACGTTTGCTCCAAGAGGCGATTGGGACCTTCGTACTTGGGCATGAGTTTTGAGGAAAGCCCAGGCGTTTGAAGAGACACACACAATCACACATGCCTGGGATATAGGTGGTGGTTGGAGGCATGCCATTTTGGTGTTCTTTCTGTCGCTGCTGTTCTTGAGCAGTAAATGTGTGCGCGAGCTGGCGGCATTCTTCAGCCTGTCGGGCGACTTCAGAGAGAGATGGGCATTCGGATGCGTCAGGACGGTAGGGCAGGAGTGTGTCGATGGTATGCAGAGGATCTCGTCCATAAGAAAGGTGAAAATCCCGTAGTGGCTGGTGTCGCGGTGTTGTACGCGAATGTGACGAAGGGTAGGATACGGTCCCAGATGCCATGATCGAATGCCACGCACATTGCGAGTATGTCGCCTAGAGTGCCGTTAAATCGTTCGGTGAGCCCGATAGTCTGCGGGTGGTACGCTGTGCTTGTGCGATGCATAATGTGGCATTCCGAAAGCAAAGCTTCGACAACTTCGGACGGGAATACGCGACCTCTATCACTAAGAAGTTCTCGCGGCGCCATGGCGGAGGACGAACCTATGGAGGACGAAAGAGGCCACGTCCTGCGCTGCGGCACTCGGTAAAGCAGCAGTTTGGGCGTAGCGTGTCAAATGGTCTACAGCAACTATTATCCACCAGTTTTCGTTTGGCGTCATGGGAAGCGGGCCGTACAGGTCAATTCCGACGCGATCGAACGGTTTAACAGGGCACGGGAGTGGCTACAGGGCAACAGGCGCGCGGAAAGGTGGTAATTTTCGACGTTGACAGTCGAGACGTGATCGAACAAACTTGTACACAAAAGTGTACATGACGCGCCAGTAGTACCTGTGACGAATGCGTTCGTATGTCTTAAATACTCCGGCGTGGCCACACTGGCGATCGTAGTGGAAGGAGGCACATACTTGTGACCTTACGGTGCGGGGAATCACCAGAAGCCATCTACGGCCATCAGGAGCGTAGTTTCGTCGGGGCAGCAGCTGGTCCCGAATGGCGAAATAAACTGCTTGGCGTCGCAGTGATCGTGATACCTGGATTGTCGATGAGCCAGCGAGATAGTCCAAAAAAAGAAGCAGTCCACTGGTCACGGCGTTGTTCGGTGGCGACGGAGTCCATGTCCAGAGATGAGATGGAGGGTGTGCAAATTACTCCGTATACCGAGGCTCAAGGTAGTGGTGAGCGGGAAAGGGCATCAGCGTCGGAGTGCTTCCGTCCGCTGCGGTATACGACGCGAATATCATATTCTTGGATGCGGAGTGCCCCGCGGGCTATGCGGCCAGAAGGATCTTTCAATGTGCCGAGCCAGCAAAGTGCGTTGTGGTCTGTGACTAACTCGAACGGGCGTCCGTACAAGTATGGACGGAATTTGCCGAGAGCCCATACTAAGGCTAAGCGCTTTTTCTCGGTCACGCTGTGATTCGACTCCGCCTTCGTCAGTGTGCGACTCGCATAGGCGAAAACGCACTCGGAGTAGCCCGGCTTTCGTTGGGCGAGGACGGCGCGGAGGCCGACTCCACTGGCGTCTGTGTGTACCTCAGTGGCAGCTGACGCGTCAAAATGGCGAAGGACGGGTGGAGAGGTAAGGAGACGACGCAGCGCGGTAAACGCGGCCTCGCACGCAGGCGACCAGGAGGAAATGTCTGCGTCGTGCAAGAGCTGAGTCAATGGCGACATAATGGATGCGAAATTCTTGACGAAGCGTCGGAAATATGTGCATAGGCCTACGATACTGCGGAGTTCTTTGATGGTCTTAGGTTTCGGAAACTCGGCGACTGCACGCAGGTTGGCAGGGTCAGGTAGGACGCCCTGTTTGGAGACGATGTGGCCTAAGATGGTCAGCTCACGCGCGGCAAAACGGCACTTCTTGAGCTTGAGCTGGAGGCCGGCATTTGTTAGGCATGTCAAAACATGTTTGAGGCGAAGCAGGTGGGTCGCGAAATCAGGCGAGAAAACCACGACATCGTCTAGATAGCACAAACACATAGATCACTTAAGATCACGCAGCGTGTCGTCCATGAGTCGTTAAAACGTGGCAGGGGCATTACAAAGCCCAAAGGGCATGACGTTGAATTCATATAAGCCATCAGGCGTAGTGAATGCCGTTTTGGGACGATCGGCCTCAGCCATCGGTACCTGCCAGTACCCCGAACGCAAGTCTAGGGACGAGAAGAATTCTGCTCCCTGAAGGATGTCGAGGGCATCGTCAGTGCGCAGCAAGGGATAGACGTCTTTGTGCGTTACCTTATTTAAACGACGGTAATCGATGCAAAACCGAATAGACTCATCCTTATTGCGGACTAGAACGACAGGAGATGCCCAGGGACTGTGCGACGGCTTGATAACGCCACGACGGAGCATATCTTCAACTTCGTCGTTAATGACACGACGCTGTTCTGCAGATACGCGGTATGGTCGCTGACGCACCCGCTGATGGGAACCAGTGTCGATGTAGTGCTGTATGTCTGGCGTGCGACCCTGGCGAGGTTGGGAAACGTGGAATGAAGATCGAAACTGACGCAGCAGATGGAGGAGGTCAGCACATTCGGCAGGGGTGAGAGTATCAGCGATAGCACTCGACAACATATGGCTGGACGTCTCGTCAAGCGCCGAAATCGCAGATGGTTGGCCGGAATCGACAGCAGAGTAGTCGTCCGGCACGTCGGTCAAAAACGAAGTGTCGAGGTGCTCTACGAAGCCGAGACACTCACCAACAAGTAAGGTGATAGGCGCGTGCAGGGGATTGCAGAGGAAAATGCTGCTGCAGCTGGCGACAATGTCAAGCGTTGCGAACGGTACTGGTACAGCTTTACGGTCCATGAAGAGTTGGGACGGCGTGAAAAACACTGTTGCATCAGCGAGGCCAGAGCAGGACACGAGTACCAAGGCGAAGGTGCCAGGCGGAATATCTGTGTCCTCGCCCACGCCGAGTTTAAGAGGGCCATCAGGATCTTTGTGCAATGGTGCGTCACACATAGGGGAAAATTGAACTTCAGCGGGTGCGCAGTTGATTACGGCATGATGACGGGATAAAAAGTCCCATCCGAGGATGACGTCGTGCGAACAGGAAGTAAGAACAATACACTCAACAATATAGAGAATGCCCTGAAGAAGTACACGAACAGTACAGACTGCTTGGGGGTCTAACGTGTTGCGCGCTGGCCATGCGAAGCGACAGTCCAGAAAGCGGCGTGGTTACCTTGCGCAGTATACGGCAGAGTTTGCCGGATATCACAGAAACGGGTGCGCCGGTATCCACGAGCGCGAATGTCTGAAGAGAATCTACATAAATTTCGACGACGGTAGCGGGAGAGGGGCGAGGGCTTGAACAGTTAGAGTGCAGCGCAGTTCTTGCCTCTTGAACTGCGGCGCTTAGTTTCCCTGGTTAGATGGAGCGGGTCGACGTCGCATTGGGGACAGCGAGCGTCGGCGAGGGGATGGCGAGCAGTTCGACGGAAACTCTGGGACGTCCGTGCGCGTATATGACTGAGAGGAGGGTGGGACGTACTGGTGAAAGGGCTGGCTGCCGTGCTGGAAGGGACGAGAAGCGTCGATGAATACTTGAGGGCGACGTCGGCAAAAGCAGGGGACGTGTCTGGGAGTGCAACAAGAATAGCAAATTGGACGATTGTCCGGCGTTATCCAAGGACTAGGTCGCGGTGGGACCCAAGATGCAGTATGAACTTCCCGTGGCGCAGTTTGGTACGGGGTCGACAAACGTGGCGGCGAGGGCCTGCGCGCGGCGTGCGCATACGTGAGAGGCGCTGCTATAGGCAGCCCCGGCTGTGCATAGGCGAGTGGGGCAGCGACAGGGTCCACTGCCTGTGGATAAGTGAGATTCCCGGCTGCTTGTGGCTGGTGGTGCGCCGGAGGTACAACTTGACCGACCTCTTCGGAAAGGAAATTGCGAAGCGTGTTTGGGAGACGGGAGGTGGGCTCCTGAGTGAATGGTACTAGGGAAAGTTGGCACGCCACTTCCTCACAGATAAAGTGCTTGACCTGCTGAAGGAACGAAGTGTTACCCGTGGTGTCGAGAGTCGCGAAAGAGTCGCTGCTGAACACAGGTGGTCGAGTGGAGGAGCGTTGCTTTCTTAAGTCGTCGTAGCTTTGGCATAGGTTGACCACTTCCGAAACGGTGCGTGGATTCCTGGCCAAGAGCATTTGGAACGCGCCGTCATCGATGCCTTTCAGGATATGCCGAATCTTTTCAGCTTCAGCCATGGCGACGTTGACACGTTTGCAGAGGTCCACAACATCTTCAATGTAGCTGGTAAAAGTTTCTACCGTCTGCTGTGCTCGGGCGCGCAAGCGCTGTTCAGCGCGCAGTTTGCGGACAGCAGGTCGTCCAAGCACATCGGTGAAGGTCGTCTTAAAGGTTGCCCATGTCGGTATGTCTCTTTCATGGTTGTGAAACCATAGTTGAGGAACGCCAGCCATATAAAAGATGACGTGTGTTAACTTGTCTACGTCATCCCACTTGTTATGTGCGCTTATCCGCTCAATGATGTAAACATGTCTTCCACGTCTTCGTCATCTGCTCAGCTGAAGATCTTAGGGTCCTGTTGTCGAGGAACACCGGTGCAGGTAACGGACTGCGGCGACGGCGCTGTTTGGGACGCGGTGTCGGTCATGGCGGCTGGAAGCGTCCTTGTTCTTAACTCCAGGGTGTTAAAGGACGGGGAACTCCAGCACCTTCCACCAAGTGTCACGGGGTTTATTCACAGTGCGGCGCTACCAAGGCACAGCGACCGTATGAAGCGGCGAGGCAGCCAAGAGTCGCCAGCAACGAGAAGCGCGCGCTGAGCGAGCGCGGCGTTGGCAATGCGGCTGGCGATAGCAGCGCTTCTTCTTTCTCACAATATATATATATATATATATATATATATATATATATATAAGGGCTGCCGGCGAACGGTACTCCAGCGCGATCAGTCGGTATTTTTCAATCAAGTAAATCGTGAGAAGACGCTGCCTGCGCCAACGTTGTCTCTCGTGTTTGAGTGCGCGTACTCCTTATTTGCGAGCTGGCAGAGGGTTCATCGAAGAAAGAGCGTTTCCATAGACAACGCGCGCCTTTCGCTCTCTCTGTCTCTCTCTCTCAAAAGACAGCAGATGGAAGAGTGAGAGAGCTCGCGCGCCGGGAGGGACGTGCCGAGGGCGCGCCTCCCACACGCGCCCTCCTAGTAGCGCGTTCCTTGTAGGTAACGCTACGGACGGACAGACCCAAACCTTAAGGAGCTTCGATCCTAAAAGATATTTTAGGTGGAATACAATTGTACCAGTTAAAACATGGGTGCAATGTACTAAATGCGAAGCATTTCTTAGCGAACTTCGGCGACTTTGACCGTATCTATCTATCTATCTATCTATCTATCTATCTATCTATCTATCTATCTATCTATCTATCTATCTATCTATCTATCTAGACGCCTACGATTTTGTGCTCTCCTGGCCATTTCGCTAATGGGCTGTTTACGAAAATTGGTATGCCACAGCATGACTACATGACGAACATAAATGACAGGTCATAACATGAAAATCGTGATATGCATGTCATGAGCGGCATGATTTATATGGCACAGTCTTGGTGCTCTCCTGGCCGTTTCGCTAATGGGATGCATGCGAAAATTGATATGGCACAACATGACTGCCTTACGAACATAAGTAGCAGGTCATAACATGAAGATCATGATATGCATGTCATGAGTGGCATGATTTACGTGCCACGGTCTTAGTGCTCTCCTGGCCGTTTCCTCATGGGATGAATGCGAAAATTGGTATGGCACAACATGACTGCCTGAGGAACATAAATGACACGTCATAACATGAAGATCATGGTATGCATGTCATGAGCGGCATGATTTACATGCCACGGTCTTGGTGCTCTCCTGGCCGTTTCGCTAATGGGATGTATGCGAAAATTGGTATAGCACAACATGGCTGCTTGACGAACATAAATGGCAGGTCATAACATGAAAATCATGGCATGCATGTCATGAGCCGCATGATTTACATGGCACGGTCTTGGTGCTCTCCTGGCCGTTTTGCTAATGGGATGTATGCGAAAATTGGTATGGCACAACATGACTGCCAAACGAACGTGACTGACAGGTCACACAAGAAAATCATGATATGCATGTCATGAGCGACATGATTTACATGCAGCGCGTTTCGTTAACGGCATGTATAGGAAATTTGGCATGTCACAATATGACTGCATCACGAAAGTAAATGACAGGTCATAACATGAAAATCATGACACGCATATCATGAGCGACATGATTTCCATGCCACGGTCTTGATGGTCTCTTGGCTGTTTCTTTAGTGGGATGCATAGGAAAATTGGTATGCAAAACATGACTGCATGAAGAACATAAATGGCAGGTCATAACATACCAAGCGTGTCATGGGCGGCATGATTTACATGCCACGCGTTTCGTTAACGGGATGTATACCAAAATTCCTGTCGCACAACACGACAGCATGACGAACGTAAATGACAGGTCATAACATTAGAATCATGACACACGTGTCATGAGCAGCATGGTTTACATGCCACAGTCTCGGTGCTCTTGCGGCCGTTTCGTTAACAGGACATATACGAAAATTGCTATTGCACAACACGACTGCACGACTATCACTACTGACAGGTGATGACATGAAGATCATGACATGCATGTGAAGATTTTCATGCTATATGTCATAACCGGCATTATTTGCATGCCACGGTCCTGGTGCTATACTACCGTTTCGTTAATGGGATGTATACGAAAATTGGTTTGGCTCAACATGACTGCATGGCGATCACAAATGACAGGTCATAACATGAATATCGTGACATGCATGTCATGAGTGGCATGGTCTATGTGCCACTCGTTTTGTTAATGGGATGTATGCCAAAATTGCTATGGCACAACACGACTGCATGACGAACGTAAATGACAGGTCCTAACGTTAAAATCATGACATGCGTCTATGAGCGGGATGGCTTGCATGCGACAGTCATGGTGCTCTTGCGGCCGTTTTGTTAACTTCATATGTGCCAAACTCGGTATAGCGAGACCACAGTGCAAATCCATTTTACGTTCCCGATGCATGCTTCGCATTTCCTTCATTCCTACTGCACGTGGGATCTGCCAATTTTTTTTGTGCTTCGTTGCTTTGATGGCAAAATATATTCGACCAGCGAGCCCCATGGTGAGATGATACTTCGCTGATTATGTATCAGTCTGAATTGTCCTTAAATCTATAGTGCTCATTTCTTTGCTGAAAAAGAACATCATTCTGGCTGCTTATTCACCAAAAAGGTTATCGCACTTTTACTGTCCTTTTGTCCATGTTTTGTGCCTACTCAGTTGCTAACTACGCAGTTTCCAGTTTATTATCTCGCAAGGCGCCACACTTTTGACAACAGTAATTACCTAGCAATATAGAAAGAAGTACTGGTGTATTTTTTGCTAACCTTTCAATACCCAGCAGGTGCACGTAGCAAAACACCTCTGAGTGATGCGAAGGCTGGAAACGTACGAAGTACTTCCGTGACTAGCAGCTACGCCACTATGGAGGTGGTACTTCAAACCCGTAACACTAGAAGCTTCCTTCTGAAACCACTGCATGCTGCCTTTCGGAAACAAGTTATCCGTATCAATTACTGAATCGCTTTGTTCATTGCTCACATGTTTTCCATATTGCTCGCAGATGATGTGCTCCTTGATAATTTATATCTCTGTTTCAGCTGACTAAACAAGTGTGAGTGTTTACATACAATGTAAACTCGCAGACAACTAACAAGGGATTTGAAGCGAGCACCCTGACCATGGTTCACTTTGGCTCATGATCCTTTGTGATCATAAAGTTGAAGGAACACATTATCACACGCATGTTGTGTCTGATATAAGCAGAAGTGAATGTTAGTTATTTCTCGGGTTACGAGTGAAGTGCCTTTACTTCATTTAAACAGGCGTTCTCTTTGCCTATTAGATTCTTCTTTGTGTTTCCTGCAGAAACACAACTATTTCTACAATGTTCTTGGGACAATGGTCGATGTTCTGTGCATTCTTTTCAGCTCCTTTGCGAAGGGAAAACGCCACAAGTTGTAGCAAATATTAAAGGGTTTCCATTTTGGGCCATGTTCATAATTTTTTAACACCACTATATTTTATACATAGTAAAATAGGCACATTCAAGTAATTACAAGTTAATATACTGAAATAAGCAGTAGTCTTCCCACACAGTGCTTTTAGTTTGCGCGGAATAGAGTTGTCAATTTGGAAAATACCGCATTAAGCAATACTAGCACAACCGCACTGCAAGCTGCGAATTTTTCCCGAGATGCTCAAATAGGTTTTTCGTCCTGTTAAGTTCTAATGTGTCTCAGTTTCATACGAAAACCAGATCAAATGAATCTATCAAGCTAGCGCGCATGTTTGACGTAATAGCATCATCCGTGTGCTGCGAACCATTTACTACCGGAAAAATTTCAGGTGGGAAACATGCGCGCTAGACATATAGCGGACTTTTGGGCGTGTTGGTATACGATTATCTGGGAAATTTCGTGAAAAAATACATAGAGAGAGAGAGAGGAGGGAACAGCACAAGTGCATCTTAACAACTGAATTCTTTACAGAAAAAACACAAAATCTATTATAAGGAAGATTTATATGTAAACAAAAACAAATAAGTGTGGCAAGACTGCGCTGTTCTCTCCTGTCTGTCCACATGTTTTCGAAGTTGTCATTGATAATCAGTATACACAAAAAGAAACCACTGCGTGCACAAACAATGCACCTAAAGGACAAAGAAACGGCCTGAAATGAGGATATAATGCTGTAAGCGCATGGTGGTGAATTCTGTATCATTGTCTTCATAGTCAGTTTTTTCATGAGAGTGCCAAAGATGGCGTTCTTGAAAACTTGTGAGCATGTTTTAATATGCAACACCAATAATTTCTTTAACTGCGCGTTGCACCATCTCAGCATACAAGTGTTGTAACCAACTTGCGACCCTGCTGACCTCCTGCGTCCATTGCGCATTCACTTCCTTCTTTGTGGCGGGTTTGTTTTCGCATACGATGGCCTATTGGCAGGTCTGGTAAATTAAATATGTCGGCTGCAGTCTAGCACACAATGGCCTGGTTTTCGTTTAACAGTAACTTTTGTGTTAAAATTTTTCTGAGGTACAGAGTAGTTGAACAGGAGGTGTGATTTGATAATGCACATAAATTGTTTGTAATACAGCGAACAAAATTGCCGAGCAATGCACTCTCGTTTTAAGCACGTTTCGCTTCATTTTTCTTGTCATATTCTGTAGCTCTCAAAATCATCTGCTGGATCAATTTCGTGTCTAGAAGTGAAGTTTAAGCAGTTTTCATTTAGCAATACTTACTTCAACACTATGATTTTGGATGGATGTTTGTGCAATCCACTTTGACACTAAAGGAGCCATGCGACACTTTTTGAACATGGTTAGGAAATTGTAGATGCTCCTGATAACATGTGGCCAACTATCGCACTGCATGCTACTGAGTAATCGTAATCTGCTTTCCAGAGCTGGAAACCGCCCACTCAGCCTTTAACAAATGGCGCCATGGAGGCACTGACTAAGTCCCTTGAGACAAATAGCACTGGCTGATTTCATGGTTATGGAAAGATAACCTGCTATGCTTTATTTTTTCGTTTTGAATTGAACAGATAAAAAATCACAGCATATTCACGGGGTGAATGATGATGAGTGGGGCGAAGCTCCGGAAGGAATCATCGGTAAACCGTGAAACTCTTTCGTGCAATTCGCCCCACAATTAAAAGTTTCATCATCAACTACAAGTACCGCCATCTAGTTTTATAACATCTCGCATCTTTTCACTTTGGCGTTCAAATATGCCGCCTCCGTGCACCGCCGCAGTCCGAGTCACGCAGCTAGCTCCACCTCTTATCTGCTTCAGGAAATATCTCGCTACCGATGGGCAAGTTGGTTAACCTCACGTGACGCACCTCGCACACAGTTCAACACCCAGACACATACCGCCATCTAGTGAACACTCCAAGAACTAAACTATAGGTGGCTACCTACTACTACTACAACTACATACATCGGGGACGACCGACCCACGCCTTAAGGAGCTTCGCCCCTAAAAGAAGTTGTGAACAATCGGTGGCCCCAGTGACATCATTTCTTAAAAGGAGAGCAGGCACTTTCCAGCAGTGTTTCAAACCTAATTGTGACTCCCTGGTGGGTTCGCTGCAAGAGTGCGCGTTCACGGAGCCTCCAGAACAGATGGCATATATTTATGACCATTCAAAAAGTGTTACATGCCTGTTTAATGTTTTGCTGTGTGATAGTCACGCCTTAATTTTTATGTTGCAGTCTGGAATCTAGCTTTGAAGAAATGTCACTATGAGTAAGTTACTTCATTGTACTGTTGGGCTCAGTTGTTTCAAGGCGATGTCATTCTGGTGTCATGTTTTTGTGTGGTATTTCTATGATGTTTATTATATTGCTAACATGTAGAACTTTAGCTCTGTGGCACTTAATTGTTTCATTAAAATTAAGTTTATGCAAAATTGGTCAGTCTTATGTGTAATGTTGCCTCTGAAATAAAGTTATCCTGTGAAACCAATCATGAAGGCTTATGTCTCTTTACAAAATGATATGTAAACTGAACTGTAGCAGCCGCTTCTGGGTAACACTTAGTCATGTTTATGTAATGTATATTTAGTGCAGTATCTCTCACAAAACATCCAAACGATGTGGTGAACGCCCACCACCAAGACTCATTCAATATTTTTAAAGCAAAAAGTATGCTTTTGGGGAGCGCCATCAGCATTCATTTCAGGTAATTAGTATCTGTGTCAACTTCTCTTAGAAATTTAGATCACCAACAGAAGTAAGTGCCAACTAGAAGATATGCTCACGGGAATATGTAGGCTTGAACCTATGAACAGATCACTAAAAACAATGGAGAACCGGGAAAGTCGCTGGAGCTAGCGTTTCTACAAGTGGACTTGTCAGGGCGTCTCCACAAAGACAAGTCCGCTTGTCGAAACGCTAGCTCCGGCGACATTCCCTGTTCTCCATTGTTTTTAGTGGTCTCTTCACAGAACGTACGTAAACGGGTCTTTCAGACAACATTTGTGGTTTATAGAAGCATTTCTGGAAAATATTCGAATAACCATTCTCAGTTGTCCAATGGACGTGCTCTACGAGGTGCGCGGGTCTAACTATGGACCATCGGCTGGATGTCCTACGTACATTTATAGGCGGTAAACGGATCTTCCCGGCACGTCCGGACGTGCGACAAGGTACATCCGTTGGATGTAAAGTGAACTAAACATGCCGTCTGGGAAAGTCGCTCACACCGATACAGGCCAGCCTGGATGTCATCCGGGCAAAAGCAGAATTTAGAAGCGCACTTCAGAACAAGTATGAGGCCCTGGGAAAGCAAGAAAATGAGGACAGACAGAAGATGCACGCAAACACTAATAGGCTGATCACTGAAGCAGAAATTGGCGCAGCAACTGTCAAGGATTTAAATAATGACATCCAATAGATGAGAATAAATAACTCAAGACATGCGATAGAATTCGTCCAGCTGTGTCAGCTCATCCACAAAAGTAGAGTCACTGACGTACGCCACCATAACGTGAAAGAAATCGAAGCTGCCATCAGACTTGTGGGGTTTAAAGTCCCAAAACCACCTGTGATTATGAGGAATGCCGTAGTGCAGCTCTACGAAAATTTCGACCACCTGGGGTTTTTTAACGTGCAATGACATCCTGCCGCACACGGGCCTCAGCATTGCGCCTCCATGAAAATGTAGCTGTCGCAGCCGGGATTCGATCCCGCGATCTTTGGATCGGCCGCCAAGTACGACAACCACTACACCACCATTGCGGGGCTGCCGTCAGAAAAGGGGGCACTACCAAAAACACTAAAAGGAAGCTTTGTGCGGGAAAGAACATAATGCATGAAGTGAAAAATAGGCACGGCAACATCGTTAGTAATTTCAGGGACACAGCCATGCTCTGAAAGGACTTGTAATCTGCACTCTGCAGCTCAAGTACCAGTCACGCCACCGTGAGTGTAATAAACGCCGATCAGGGCGCCGATGTTCCATCTGTCCTTGCGGACGAGGTTACGAATACAATTCAGGGTTGTCCGCAGGAAAGCCATAGACGAAGGCGGCGTAACTGCTGAATTGATCAAAGAAGGAAGGAAACATCCTGACTAGAAAGCTCGCCATATTGTACAGACAGTGCCTCAAAGCTTCAAATGTGACTATGAGTTGGAAAAATACAAGTATTCAATAATCACACAAGGTAGATGTAAACGGCCTGAATTATTACACGTCGATCAGTCTACTCTATGCACTATACAGAATCGTCACAGATGTTATCTCAAAGGGAATAAGAGCCAAACATGGATTTAACCAACCAGGAGAGCAAGCAGGATTCGGGAAAGGACCACCTTGTGGTGAAGAAGGACGACGTCGACAAAGGCCGCTACGTGATCGGCGCTTCGTAGACAAAAGGAGTGCACGTGGCGGTGGCGGCAGCGAAAATGATGAGTGGGCGAAGCTCCGAAGGTTCATCGGTAAAAACCGAGAATCTTCCGTAAATCCTGCCCAGTACATCATCAAAGACGTGACAAACACTGTGTGTCGCCATCTAGTGCTCTCTTATCACACTAGAGCACGCAGCGAGCGCCTCCGCGCCGTCTTTTGATCAATTCACGTACTAGCTAAGCAGCACCGCAGCGCTCAGACAGACAGACGGACGGACAGACAGACTCCCATGCTACGCTTTCCCATACATCTGAATGAAGCGAGCACCACGGCGCCATCACGCCATCTAGTAAGCACAATATAAAACTACAGGTGGCTACATATTATGTACGGGGCAGGGAACGAAGATGATGATGATGATTGTGGTTTGGTTAGGAAAGCACGCTAATTTCTGCAGCCCATGTTGGGAGCATGGCTAACCGTCCGTAGGGGTAGGGGAAAGGGAGTGAAAGAGATAGAGAAAGGCCGTAGTGGAGTGCTCCGGAAATTTAGACCACCTGGGTTCTTTAACGTGCACTGACAATGCACAGTACACGGGCCTCTGGCATTTTCGCCTCCATCGAAAATACGACCGCCGCAGCTGAGATCGAACCCGCGTTTTTTGGGTGGGAGCCGAGTACCGTAACCACTACAGCACCGCGGCGGACACGGGAAGGACCCACACCCTAAGGAGCTTCGCCCCTAAATGAAGCTGGAGAAAGGCGCGAGGAGGACAGCCCCCACGCAACGCAGAAGACGGCGTTCGAAGAGCTAGGTTCCAAGGGGGCTACCCGGGCTGAAGCGCTGTGCATCCTCCTGACCGCTCCTGCGAATATCGTGGACAAATGCGGCTAGTGCCTGACTGCACCCGGAGACCAGTGTGGCCGTTACCTGCTGGCTTCCTGTTTTGGCGAGTACCTGCGCTTGGCCGACGTAACTTGGTGCTGCTTCTGAGAGCCCGAGCCGCCGCAACCGCCCGAGCTCCGCAACGTCTCCTTCCCGCCGCGTCGCTCAAGTTACCACATCGACGACTTGCGCTACCGGCGTCATAGACGTGAGCTATTGCGCATGCACGTGACTTTACACTGTCAGAACGGTGCATGCTTAGGACTGAAACCGCGAGCGTTACTCTTTTGTTTATTCTAAAGTGTTCTTTGAGAGTGCCCATTTAATATATGTTCGTTTTCCTGCCTACCGGTTACGGCTCCATCCTTCACCGCACCGCACGTCAACAAACCTTACGGTCCACACTCATTCACTCTCTAATCACCTGAAGAAAAAGTACATCCAGCATGTTGCTCAGGATACCATGTTGGATACAATGAACCCCTCCAGGTGGCTTTAATAGACTACGAAAAGGCTTTTGGCCCCGTAAACATGCTAGTAGTTTTGCAGGCATTGCGCCATCGAGGAACGTGTGATATATAACTCAACACTAACGCCAACACTTATAAAGCTTCTACAACCACCTTACATATCCATAAGATGCGGGAAAATCCTAATACAGAAAGGTGTCATGCCTCTTAATTTACTGCATGCTCGGAAGGAATTTTCATTACAATAGACTGGGACGAAGCAGGGTTTAGGATTAACAGCGAAAATGCTTGCCTTCATGATTAAAAGCCGCACATTAGAAATCGTAAGGAACAGACACACATGCATATATATATATATATATATATATATTGAAAGAGAGAGAGGGAGGAAGGGAGAGAGAGGACAGCTTCAGACACGAGAAACCACCCGTGTAAAACAAATCCATATTAGAATAAGCATGAGATGGCGCACATAAGGAAGACTTTCCCTCCTCATAACGGACACTTGCCGTTCTCGCTCAAGCGTAAATCATACAACTACTGCATATTGCCAGTGCGGCCAACCGGCACAGATACTTGAGCAACTACAAAGATGGACAGGATCTTAAGAATCACGCAGCGGGCGAGTCAACGAATAATGATAGGTGTTACATTAGGATATAGAAAGATAGCCGAATGAGTCGGGGAAGAGACGTGGGTAGCCGACATACTAGTGGACGTATAGAAGAATCATCTGGACAGGTAGGCTAGATAACCGATGGGCAGTTAGAACGACGGAATGTACTCCTAGAGAGGATAAGCCTCGCCGTGGGCGAGAGAAAATTGCAGTGCCGAATTTAACGAATTCACAGGCATCAAACAGAATCACATTGAGGAGGACATGAAAGGATAAGGAGCAGTTGGACAGGTCTTAGTAAAGATACGATAGATTGATGATGATAGTGAAGAAGAAGTACATCCAGCGTAGTTCTTGGAAAACGCGGCTCACAATCGAGTTCCACGAATTCGGATCCATTGTGGTCGGTGCTGAGGTAGCGTGCAGTAAATATGCGCCTTGTCTTTGATGGTTTAGCCGACTATAGCCACAAAAGACGAAAATAGAATGACCTTAGTATGACATGATCCCTCTGAGTATTAGTGTGTCTTCATTTCGCTTCAGTGTACTACGTATTCCATAGGACGATCACTTTACCCATGTCATTTGTATAACAGACGACTCGGTTTGATGTGACACATTCCGGTAGCAAAGGCAGAGTGGTAAACTTTTCCCGTTTGATCTAGAAAGACTGAAAAATGTGGGAGTCATTTTGAAGAGTCACTCATGAAGTATAGGCCTAGGACGGCGTATTCTGGAAATGCTGGTTGAGCTTAAAATTAGGTCTCTCGCGTAGGTGTACAGTGTAGCATTTTATGTAATTTTCTGCGTTGCCAAAACACGCCTGATAAAGGTTTTTTTTCTGAAAGGACGCTTGTTGTTCATAACTCACCAGCTTTTATGTTTCCCCAGTTAATATTGACGTATTCATCGCGGTCTCGGCGTTGAAATTCAAACCTGAATGGCGCTAGGCACATCAGAAATGTCCGCATGACATCCCATCGGTCTGGAAGCGGCGACCGAAAGTATGTGGTCGTCGGCCAATCTCCGCTGCCATGTCCGCAATATTGCCTGAAATGAAAAAGAGAGACCCGTCTCTCACAATATTGCACTCTATGCCACCAATCTGTGAAAAAATGATCTAAAAGATCTTCATCAGTGTATGCATATTAGTTTGTAGCAGTTTATCGTTGCCGCAGTCCACCTGCTCGTTCAAAAATAATAGATACATGAGCTGTGCAAGAACCTTAAACGAATACTTACACCAATTTCGCACATTTTTGTGATATAGCTCTGAGTTAGAGCAATGAACTCAAGAACCCTAAAAAGAATATCGAGATACGTCGGACCGCAATACATATCTTTTTAAAAGGGCTACATTAAGAACACACTTTGCGTGTCAATTTCCTGGGAGCAGTGCCGCAGTGACTTGCCAACACAGCCGATATTAAGACTAGGTCACGTGCAGACTGCACATCGTCGCAGCGGTCCTGTCGACTTCTGCCATTTCCACATGTTCACCACAAACAATGATTTCATTGTCGTTCAGACACTTTCACAGATATATGGACAGTTCTTGAGCGACTCTGTTCACACTTCATCGTATTATCTGTTTTGGTGGTGCTTCCTTGCAGATGCAAGGCGAAGAAAAGTTCAACACAACATTAAAATATTTTAGATGTTTTCCTCGATCAGTTCCCGGGTGGGGGGAGGAGGAGCCAGGGGGCGCTAACAATGCATGCCAGCAACAGGAAAGATGACCCTTTCGTGCCGCTTCAAAACCGTGTCGCTACTCCTGCCGAAAAAATAGTGAAAGAATATAGAGAAAAAGTCCTTACATTCGTGGCGTCGTTGGGCAGCATCGCCCTGTGGAACTTGGCAGTGCAATGGAATCCTAGAAGCAACTTGGCTGCTGTGACTCGAAGGCAAGTCCTGAGGCTGCGCCCCAGGAGCACATGAGCAGGGCTGGATCCTGTCACCCCAAGTGCGTTGCGATATGACCAGAGAGCCAAATGCCAGTCTGGTGACTTCTTGAAAAGCTCTTTTGACAGAATGCACCATGCGCTCGACTTCGCAAATGGACTGTGGGTGTCTAGTACTGCTGTGACACGCGAGAAGCCATAGCTCTCGGAGAAGAGACGGAACTGAGCTGACGAAAACTGAGATCCATTCTAGCTGACGATGTTCTCCGGGATACCATGCCTAATGAAGACACTTTTGATGATAGAGACTACTCTAGTGGATGTTGTGGAGCGGAGATACTGCAACTTCTGGCGATCTTGAGTTATAATCAATAAGGAGAAGGTAGTCTGCTCCGTCGAGATGAAAAGTCTCCACACCGACTCGCTTCCAGGGGCTGCTAAGTATAACTGCAGGAAGCAGTGGCTCTGCTTGATGGACCCGCGTGGTGGCACAGTCAGGGAAATTCTCCACCATCGCCTTTATTTGGTTCCCCATGGGCGGCCGCCAGACAGCCTCTCTGGCGATGGCGCGGCAGTGCTTACCACCGAGGTGTCCAGCAAGGATGAAGGTCAGAACGTGCTTTCGCAGAAAAGTGGGGACTAGTAGACTTCTCCCACCGAGGAGAAGGCCGTTTCCGTTGGTGAGCGCAGCATGATGAACGCAAAACTGAGCCATGCTGACGGGCAGATTCTCTTTCCGACGCTACCTTTTCTTGCAGTACGAGCTCACCTAACCATACTCCCAATCTGCTGATTGGTTAGCACGGAAGTCATTGAGGAGGACTGTAAACGCGGGATAGCGCGGAGTGAAACCTTGTGAACGGCTGGAGTCGTTGGCAGCTGTGCAGCAGGGTCTCGCGGGAGTGCATCTGCAGTGGCCAGCTGTTTTCCAGGACCATACTTCATGTTGAACTGGTACTAGAGCTGGCAGATTTGAAAGCGCTCATGCGGGGTGGCATGTGGTCAAGGGCTGCAGTTCCAAAGATCTTCAGAAATGGCTTATGGTCGGTCTTTAGGGTAAAACGAAGGCCCAGCACAAACTCATTGAACCGGTTAACGGGTCAGGTAGCAGCCAGTGCCTCTTTTTCAATCTGGCTATACCTTCGTTCCGTTTCTCTTAGTGCATGAGAAGTGTACGCAAGTGGTCGGCGATCCCCTGATGGCTGGTCTTGTAGGAGCATTGCAACCAGCCCAAAGGAACTGGCCTCTCCGGAGACTGTTGTCTTGAGTGCAGGGTTGTACATTTCGATGTAGATGTCCGAGGACAGCATGGTCTTGAGCTTCTCAAACACTGCGGCTTGTGCTGGTTCCCATGTCCAGGCTGCACTCTTGCTGAGAATTTGAATTGGCGCACTGATCTGGGAGAGACCTGGGAGGTAGCGACTCACGTGGTTGAGTATGCCAAGGAAACGTTGGGCGACATGAGTGCCCTGTGGAGAAGGCATGCACTGAATGGCCGCCAACTTGTGCGGATCGGGAACGATGCCATTGGTACTGACAGTGACGCCAAGGTACCTTACACTGGACACACCAAAACTGCACTTGCCCGTGTTGAGGGTGACTCCCGCCTGTTGAAGGAGACTGAAGACTGCTTGGAGGGGCTGGTCGTGCTCTTCTTCTGTACGGCCAAACACGAGGATGTCGTCTATGAGGCTGACTTCACCGGCCTATTAAGTAGGCGAGACATCTGACGCTTAAGTACTATGGGGCCGACATAATGCTCAATGGGAGGCAGCACTCTGTCGAACTGATTCAGACGCATGAGAGTCACGGGCCAACCGTACCCGGTAGAAGGCTTAAGTGGCGTGCAACTTCGAAAAAATATGCACATCACCAAGCAGTCCAAGGGCTTGGTCGACGGTCGGGAGTGCGTGGCGTTCACGCAGAACGACTTGGTTGAGTTTGGTCTAGAGCAGGCAAAGGCGGTAAACATCGGCCAGCTTCGGGACCATGACATGGCCTGCCCACCAGTCTGTCGGTTCGTCAACCGTCGGATCACGCCCTCCTGCTCCATCTTGTCCAGCTCTTCCTTGACCACGTCTCGTAGGGGTATACTTACACGCCTGGCTATGCGGAGGCAATACGGTACCTCGTCAGGCTTGATACGGATCGTGTGCCCTTCCCGTAACGCACCCAAGCCGGCGAAAATGGCTGGAGGGACTTCCCGAGGTAGTATGTCCGGGAAAGTTGCTGTGGCGGCGCAGAAAATTTGACATTCATGGCAATGATTGTGGGATAGCCTAGAAGGGGCATCTCTTGTCCCGCAATGACGTAGAGGTGCTCGTTGACTTCCTGCCTCTCCAAAACAGCGCTGCAGAGAAGGTGCCGAGGAGCTTGAGAGATTGCTTCAAGGGTCAGAAAAGTTCCCCTCCCCGCGGCCTATCGAGGACGGCTGTTCAGCCAGGAAATGTGCGCGGAACCACCGAAACGTCTGTTGGAAATTGTGCTAGTGTAGCGCATGGAAGAAGAGGAGAAAAACGTTCACCCTCCATTGTTAATTACAACGTTGTTCGGTTGGTTTTGTCATAGGCTCCATTTGCGCTGTGCATGTTAGGACGGCCCAGTGCTCTGCGCCAATAAACTCGGCAGAAGCGTGTTTTACCCACATCGTATTTGGTGCCGAAGACGCGGGAAGCCAGCCAGCACCTTCAGAACTTGCGGCTCCTTGCGGAAGAGACATCTACAACAAGCCATGCTGGAGCGGATCAACAACAACCGGGCCACTCGCCGAGCGCGAAGCACAAAGGTCATCAACGCGGTGAACGACATCCGGACAGTTCGATCTTTCTGCTTTTCGTGTCCTGCATAGCCGCTTGAAAGCGAAGAGATCGGAGTTGGCCCTACTTAATTCCGAGTTGGAAGCACTCATGACGGACGAGCAAGCCATAGAAGATAATGATTCCGTCATTGAATACGAGGAAGCTGCTATAAGTGCTTCGACGTTGCTTTACCCCAATATGGAAATGCTGGAATCTGCCTCTTCGCTTTCGACAACGGAGCCACTACCCGCAACTGATGGGAACCAACCAGACACGACGTGAATTTGGCGCCGTGAATTTGGCTCGTTCTTTTACTCCGATAATATATTCTGGTAATGCTTTAAGCTTTAAAGCAGCCATTCGCGAATTGAAGCTGTCGTATGGACTTCTACGTGATGTACACGTACAGAACTTTCGTGCTTCTGGTAATATCACGTGGAGGTTCACTGCTGAGCGCGCTTCACAGTTGGGAGGTTTTTGGGAGCGAATGATTCCATTAGTTAAGAATTGCCCCAGGGAGACTCAAGGAAAGGATTGCTTCAGCTTCGAGCAGCTTGAAACTTTGCTAAAGGAGGTCGAGTCCGTGATAAACTCTAGGTCACTGTCATATATTTCTGATGATGCTTCCTAAGCAAAAATACTAACTCCATCACACTTTTTGGTCAGGTAGACGGCTCACGGCCCTTCCAAAATTAAAACTGAGCGAGAAATCGGGAAGTCGCACCGACTTTTCGCTCGCCTAGAGACAAAGACAACAAAAGTAAATAATTTTTGACGACATTGGTATAAGGAATATATCTTCACCCTGAGAAGCGCGCACAGCTGGCCACAGAAACCCGACAACAAGTTCAAGTGCGGTGACCCTCTTATTGTTACAGACAAGTGCCCATTATGTTTTGGAAATTAGCTAGAGTCGCTGAAAGCCTAAAAGGGAAAGATGGCCCTGTCAGAGCACGTAAAGTGAGATGAGCAGGCGACGCGGAACTCTCGAGACCGATTAAACTTCTTTGTCCCATGGAACTGTGCATGTGACATTGTTGGCCGCGGAGGATGTTGGAGATCGTGCTAGCGCAGCAAATGGAAGAGGAGAAAGATGTGCGCTCGTGACTGTTACAACGTTGTTCGGTTGGCTTTGTGTTCGGCTGCATATTCGCCAAGTTAAGACAGCTCAGCGCTCTCCGCCAATAAACCCGGCAGAAATGTCTTTTCCCCACAACTTCAGCAGCAGGGTCCACCTTGAAGACGAGAAGGCACTCGTTGACCAGATCATCAACATACCGCCTGCTCCGACCCACCGCCGCGAAGGTGTGGATCTCCACGAATGCGAGGCACTTCTTTGCACGACATGCCGACAAAAAACGACCTGGTTTCTCGCAGTTGTTACAGGACACTTTGGTAGCAGGGTAGTCCGGTCGCCGGTGAAACTCGTGACCGCACAAGTATCACTGCGCAATTTGTCTGCTTTTCGAAGCTTACGAAAGTTGCTGCTGCATCTTTCGAAATTTTAGATTCACTGCAAGCATTCTTTAATTTCAATTCAGTAATTTTAATTTTAGATTCACTGAAAACATTCGGACCGGTCACGTGACACGAAGTTGACAGACTCCTGTCTGCGCGCTGCGCGCGTTTACGTGAAGTCACCGCATCCACGTGCGCTGCCGTCGGCGGTTGAGGGATAGGCGTTGCTTCTCGCTCTCGACGTCTTTGCGCCGACAGTCTTCCACAAGCGCTTCTTCCAGGAAGAGGTTCGGCGCACGACACAGCTTGTCCGAGAGATGAGAATAGGACAACCCTACGACCCAACGGTCGCGAACAGGACGGTCTTCAACAGAAGGTGACGGATAGTTACACTTGCGCACCATGTTACGAAGGGCCGTGAAGAAACTGTCGACTGTTTCGCCTGGATGTTGCGTGTGCTTCTGCAAACGAGAGCTCTCGTACACTTCGTTTACGGAGTTTAGAAGTAACTTGTGAGCCGCAGGGTGAGTTGCGCGTGCGACTTGTACGCGCCTTCATCGGGTATGAGAGAGCTGATTACGATGCATGCCCGCGGACCCATGCAGTAGAGGAGAATCTTAACCCTTGTCACGTCTGGCGCGGTTTGCATTCCGGTGGCGAAGGCGTAGTCCGCGCATTGCTTAAACCAAGGGAGCCACACGCCGGGATCGCCGAATAAGAATGGGGCTGGGCTCCGGAGACTAGGCACCGCAGGGGAAGGAAATGGAGCGTCCCTAGTAGCCATATCGAGGGCCAGGAACCAGAAATCCCGCTTTCCACACAATGTGGTGTGCGGGTGTGTTGTGCGAACATCTCGAGCCGTGTTGGCCGAGCATGCGAGCCGAAGCCCGAGGGCCTCCGAGTGAACACGGACGCTCCTAATAACCAGCACAAGTGGCCCTGTTTATTCGAAAAACACCCTTTTTATTTTGCAACTTTGAGGGTGCCCCCATAACCATCTCGGCCTAAGTAATAATGCACCTACCACTCACGCAATCTACAACTTTGAACCCCCGACAGCTGCAACGCCAGCGGTGTAGGTCTCGACGCCATCGTTGCTTATCGAAAACCCGCCCATTACGAGTACGTCGTCCCCTATGCGAGTCGCACGCTGACGAAGGCAGAGGCCAATTACAGCATGACTGAAAAAGAGTGACTTGCTTTAGTATGACTACGTGGGGGATTCTGACCCTACCTACACTGGCGTCCCTTTCCACTTGTTAATAGACCGTGATGCGCCGTGCTGGCTCGCTACTGAAAGACCCAGATGGCCGCCCAGCAGGATGGGCACTCCGAATACTGTAGTAGGACATTCCAGTCGTATACCATAGCGGACTCTAGCAATGCCCTTTCTCGTCCGCTGCTACCTTATTCCAGAGCATGCGGCATGCCCTGAACATCTCATCTCTCCACATGGACTCGTTTGGCGCTCCCCAACGCCAAGACCTGAATTCTGTCCGGCCCATATAATATCCCTGCATCCCGATCCCTCCGACAACCGACGCAACTATGCTCTTGACTGGGCCATCGATGCCTTCTCATGATTACCCGCAAACTAAGGTCACAAGGATGTGCCTCCTTCCACACTGATCCAGTGTGGGCGCCCCGAAGTGTTTAAGACTTACGAGGGCATTCGTCACCGCTACTACTTTCCAGGCACGTACACTTACTTTTATACGAATGTTCGTTCGCTCCTTTATTGAGTGCCAACGTCGCAAATTGCCACCTTAACATGTCTGGTGCCCTGTAGTCGCTCCCATGCCCTATCAAACTGTTGGAGTGCATCGGCAGACTTACACGGCCGGCTTACGGAAAGAATAGATCCAAATCTCTGGATACTTGTCACTGTGGACCATCTGACAAGCTACGCCGAAACTGCTGCATTGCAAAGTGCGGCGCGGGACGTGGCCTCTTTCGTACTACATCAATTCGTCACCCGACACCGCACACCTCAAGAACTCTATAGTGATCCAGGTCACACATTCCTGCCAGAAGTCGTCGAAGCGTGGCTTTCAGAAGGCCACTTTATTTTTGGGGGGACCGCGGTATACACAAACGCAAAACACCCCTGCTAGCTCCAACCTTTGCCACCAAGGTGAGGTTTTCAAAGTAGACTTCTGGTTACAACATTTTGCAAAAGGAGTCACCTAACCAGAGGTGTACCCAGCAGTACTTTTCAAGAGGTGTTACACGACGTCGGTAAAAAGAACAAATATAGAAGGATCGCCTGCCGCCGGACAATATCATGGCATGCCGCGTTTTTTCCACTGTAATATATAGTGTTTGTACACTCACCCCACAACATGCGTCCTCCAGCAAGAAAAAATGATATTCTGGTTAAACCCTTGATAGCTACATAAATATAAAAAAGGGCGCACTTGACTCTGGGTACTTCACTGGTAAAGGGCATATATGTTCTCACCAAAGGAAATGCTAGAATCCTAACTTTTGTTTTATACATATAATATATATTGATGCAGTGGGTAACTAGAACGGTAAAAATGTGGGCCGGAATGAGGGGGACAAGGCGACAACTACCAAACAGGGCGCTGTCTTAAGGGGCGCATCCAAACGCAGGGTAATCTTATGCGCGTTTCTTCGGGCAGCAACTAAACAAGTGCACACCTTTTTTTAATCAATACCAAAAAAATTGACGGCAGATCCACGAGGTGAATGATGATGAGACTGGGCGAAGCTCCTGGAAGTAATCATCGGATAGACCGTGAAATTTCTTCCGTTAATTCGCCCGATAAAAATGACGTGAAACGATTGATTAAATGTTTTATCAAACTTTCATTATGACCGCTTTGTGGTCGGTGAAATGTAAGCTAAGTGGTTCTTGCACTGGTTGCAGATGAAAACCATTGCTTTACCTGGCGTCTTTAGTTAAGCAGCTGGCGTCTTTTCGTTTTGCTTTAGAAACATCTGGCGTCTTTCGTTAAGCAGCTGGCGTCTTTTCGTTTTGCTTTAGATACATCTGGCGTCTTTTCGTTTTGCTTTTAGAAAACATCTGGCGTCTTTCGTTGGTTTATTTCATCAATCAAAGGCGTTTTGAACAAAATTTTTATTGTTTAATCACGCACAGGAGAAATCTCACCAGGCACTACCTTGGAGGTAAACAATGGCTGCTACTGGGAATGAGAGACAGCAGAAGTCGGCTTTTAACACTTCTACTTCTACTAACGTTTCCTACTGGAACATGCCAATGGCTGCTAATGGGGAATGAGAGACAGAAGAATTCGGCTTTTAGTTAACGCGCCCGCTGCGAATTTTTTTTATTGTTCAACAACGCACAGGAGAACTCTCCCACCGGCACCACCTTGGAGGTCAAAGCGTAAGACTGGTTACGCACTACGACTACGACTACGACGACGAGGGACGAACGGGTGCCGCTTTAAGGAGCTTCGCCCCTAAAAATGACAAGATACAAAGAAGCCTCCTCCAATTAGCCGAATGTAAATATTTCAGCCGTCTCAGCGATCAACGTGGACGTGGTTGTCAGCTGTGCACTCTGTCATGGGGAACTCGGTGTTGTAGATGAGTGGGGCCGACAACCGGTTGCGGTAGGAAAAAAAGGGGGCTGGGGGAAGAGAAAGAGGTGTAGTGATTGGCAGTGCTATAGGAAAGTGCTCCGCTGCAGTGAGTCACACTTCTTGCGAGCCTTTAATATTTACCACTTTTTTTGCTTCTTTTCCAGTCGCTGTGACTCAGATGGTTGTTACTCCTTCACGGGTTCAGAAATTGACTTTATTAAAAGCTCTATGCCTCTCTGCCGAAACACTGTTGAGATTCTGACGAAGATGAGCTGCATTGTGTGAGGGGGAAGGGCACGTTGGCTTGTTCGCTTTCCACCAGAAGGTGGAGGCGATAGCTAATTCAGACACGACGGCTCTAAAGGAGCGCATTACCGAGCGGCCATGGTATTTACCTCCTAAACCACCAAAGGGCATACTCACAGCGCGAAGACAGCGAGGATAAAGTGGACGATACGCTGCGTTGTCTTACGACATGCTTTATTGCGACTCCTATAGCCACGCCTATTCGCAATTTTCAGCTACACTGTGTCGCCGCCACGCGATCTGGTGTAGAGTGAATGCTTGCCTGGCGACAACGCTCTTGTTCTTGTGTCCTCTACTCTGGCACATACCCACCCTGAGATATTGGCCAGGATGCGAAAGTATGAATAGTTACTTCAGGACTCAGAAGTACTGTGAAATGCTAATCAGTATGGAATAATCGGGATGATTTTTATAGCGAAGTTTGCGAATTTATGAACGGAACCATCTTGAATAATTATCAATTTTGCAACGGTAGGGTATACCTACCCGTGAATGTCCTAATGAGGCAGTTCCTGGCTCTGCTCAGGAAGCAAGTGGTTCGACATAAAATTTCAGTGGATCCTATCTCACCTAGAGATTGAAGGAAATGAGAAAGCTGACGATGTTGCACGCGGTTCACTGACTTCCGTCCCAAAACTAAGAGCTCCGCAAACTCATCAGAACCTTACGCATGTAACACGGAAGCATATTTTGGAAGCCTATCGAATTCCGCGTCAAATCCATGCGATGCATGGATTTCTCGTGCAGAGTCGACTTCGTTGTATCGAATTAGGACTGGCTCCGCGTACGCCAAGGCGTTGTTATTCAAGACTGGACGATGCCCTTGCGCCTTCGGTGCCTTCTGCGGGGATATGGGCGACATTCCCGCAATGGACCACTTGCATAGGTACGACTGCGCATGCGCCAGAGCCGGCGTGGTCTGCTTGGTTGGAAAACGAACGGGCTGCGAACACGACGTGCCTCACGCATCAAGGGTGGGCGCGCCTAATTTCCTGAAAATCCGTAGTTTTCGTCTGCAGCAACTATCTCCATGGAAGGGAAAAGTAGTAATTTCTCCGAAATTACTCCCGCGGTTGTTGCTGCAAAGAGAAGAGTGCGTGGACTGCAGCGGTGAAGAAAGCCATGCTATAGTATCCAAGCACGCTGTATTTTCTGTGGCGCGCACTTTGTCACCGGAAAGCACGATGACACCTCTAGAGTTCATGTTCTTTTTATAGCTATCGATGGCTCTTGCAAATCTAACTACATTTGCATACGAGCTGCGAGCCTTCTGCAGTTGTGATAAACAGTTTGTGACACCAATGCCGGACTCTTAAACGAGAACGCATACATCTGAATACTCATAAATGTTAAAGTGTTGGACATTCCATGGGATAACCACGATGTGATTTTGACGCAGGCCGCATAGCGGGAAACTCGGTCCAGAATAATTTTGACGCGGGCGTTTTTTATATTGTATCAAGTGCACGGGTATGTTAGTTTTCCGCGCCATCGATATACGCATCTCCCGTCGGGCATCGATATTGTCTCACGCATGTTGTATTTAGCCGATCGGACGATGCGCGCGGACGCTATGGACCATGCGAAGAGAAGGAAGAACACTCTCGGCTCGAGTGAAGGGCTTGACTGGTCAGCGTTGTCGCTGCTTCTGTAATATACCGTGTAAAAAGTTTTCAGCGTCCCTGCCTCGTCAACCCCGTAACATTGTGGTGAAGGTGGAACGTTCCCCGTCCCCGTCACGGAGCTCCGCAGTGGCCGCAAGATTGACCTTTCGGCCATGCCTCCCACCGACAACGCCCCGTGGCCATCTGCACCTCCGGCGCCGACGACAACGTACGTTACAGTTTCGGACTTCCGTGATCCTGGGACGTTCTCCGCACAAAATGGTCTTCACGTCGACGACTGGCTTTCCATGTACGAGCAGGTTAGCCAGAGCCATCGGTGCGACCCTACCATCA
Organism: Hyalomma asiaticum; assembly: GCA_013339685.2. Lineage (NCBI taxonomy): Eukaryota > Metazoa > Arthropoda > Arachnida > Ixodida > Ixodidae > Hyalomma > Hyalomma asiaticum. The sequence goes on along the minus strand of CM023485.1, from coordinate 115,210,140 downwards.
TGCTCGCCAATGTAATCTTCTACCTGGACGGAACACCACGTGTCCGGTTTCATACTCATGAAGCCGAGCTCACGTGCTGGGACATATTCAAGGAGAAGCTTCGAGACGTCGTAGGCAACCCTTCAGGTCGCCATAATGCTGCGCGGAAAGAGCTCGCTACCCGTGTCCAGTCCTCCACAGAATCGTATGTGTCCTACATCCAGGAAGTCCTCGCGCTTTCCAGGAAAGTCGATGAGATCATGCCTGAAGTTGACGAGGTAGGCTACGTACTCAAAGGTATCGCGGACGATGCCTTTAATATTGTTACGACGCGTTGCTGCTTGGTGAAAATAGCGCCATCCTTCACGTGACAGTGTGCGCAGGACAGCGACAAAGACGACGATCACTCGTGCTGTTGCTGTTGCTGCGCTGGTCTTCCACCTTGGCTCCAAAGTCTGCTCCCTGTATATACATCATCTTTCAATACATTCTTTCACCGTTCTTGCTGGTGAGCACTCTGTTCCTGCACGTGTCATTTTGGTGGAAGTGCCGGGTAGTACGCGATACAACGGAGCTCCGCAGGGGCCGGAGTTTTGCTTGTTCCACAATGGCGGAAGAGGGGCAGGCTCCCACTGCGCCGGCTACGTCAACGGTCGTCCTCACGCACCCGAAAGACTCAGACATGTTCTGTGGGACCGAGAGTGTGGACATCGAAGACTGGTTACTGTTGTACGAACGTGCATGTAAGAGCGAACATTTTATGTTGGCGAACATTTTATTCTACTTGCGAGGCACTGCAAAGGTGTGGTTTGAGAACCACGAAGACGAAATCGGCAGCTGGGATACATGCAAGGAAATGATGCGTGCAATATTCGGCAAGTCCGCTAGTAGACAGACAGCAGCCAAGAAGGAACTGGCATCCCGCGCGCAAACATAGACGGAATCGCACCTGTATTATATTTAGGACGTGTTGGCCCTGTGTAGCAGAGCGGACGATGACATGGCGGAGACCGAGAAGGTGGGCCATCTTTTAAAAGGCATAGCTGATGATGCTTTCAATCAGCTAATATGCAAGGACTGTGACACTGTCGATGCCATCGTACAGGAGTAAGCGTTTCGAGGCCGCTAAGTCGACGTGTTGCCAATACGTTCACTCGTCTTCCGAACACGGCAGCCACATGGTCGTGCGAAGACCCACCTGCACCACAAGCGGCTCCATTAACCGCCGAACACATGAGCAAGATCGCCCGATGGGAACTCGAGGCTATGTCGCCTGCTCCCATGTGCTCCCGTGCCTGTGATTAGAGCATGCAGATGATACCACTCGTACATGCTATCGTCCGCCAGGAACTTTCGAATGTGGGCCTGGACTCTGTATGTGCAGCAGCTCCTTCCCGACCCATCGATCGCCGTTTTCCTCTTCCTTACACCCAAGGACAGACGTTCCCAACGCCTCTCCGCAATCCAGCCGAGTGGAGAACTGCTTATGACCGGCCCTTCTGCTTCAACTGCCGCCGTATTTGTCATGTAGCCCGCTACTGCAAAAACAGATGGTACGGGAATCGGGCTTTCTATGGAGACAACCGTCGTCCTGAGGCAGATCATGGCCGATTTCAACCATACCGTGAGGCACCTCAGACCGGCAGTGATGAGGCTTCTTCCATGCCATGGCGCCATTCCCCTTCCCCGCTTGGTCATCAGTCCTGCTCTCCCGCCGCCCGTCGTCTCGCTCGCCCCAATATCGCCGCCCGACATCGCCGATGGGACGCCTGCCCCAGGAAAACTAGGCAGTGCAGCTTCCGGAGGTGATGCTGCATCGACGACTTCCCAGCCAAATCCTCTGACCACCCTGCAGACTAGACGCAACCTTATAGACGTAAAGATAGACGACGAACTTGTTGCTCTCGTGGATACTGGGGCGCATAAATCAGTTATGCCTTCTGAACTGCGCCGCCGCCTTAAGAAGGTTTTCACGCCGCCCACACTACCGCTTATCCGTGTCGCCGATGGTAAGACGTTTCCCGTGCTAGGGATGTGCTCTATGCGAATAAGCATTGCCGACAGCTCTACAACTGTACTACTTGCTGTGCTCGAACAATGCTCTCGCGAACTTATTCTGGGCATGGACTTCCTATCCGCCCACTCTACCCTTATCGACTATGGAACCGGCTCGCTTCAGCTTGACCTGCCGTGTTATGATGACGCTACAGCCATACGCCAACCGCGCTTGTGCTCCGTAGATCATGTCCATCTAGCTCCCCAAGCAGCGACGTATGTGAGCTTGGCGTCCTCTCCTGCTCTGCCAGACGATGACTATGTCCTGACTCCTGTCTTTGACGTTGTATTGGCCAGAAATATCGCGATTCCTCATACAGTTCTGAAAGTTACAAATAACCGAGTATGTGCGAACACCAGATATAATTCAAGACACAGAAGTTGTGGGGAAGATAAAATGCAGCGATCACAGATTAGTAAGGGCAAAGGTTGGACATAACCTTAAGAAAAGAAGCACTAAATTATTTACTAGAAAAAAATGCAATGTAGAGGTAATCAGAGCGAAGGACGAAGAATTTAAAGCCGCCCTAAGCAACAAGTTCGACGCCTTAGATGTAAACGGTGACGATTTAGAAGAAATAAACAAAACCCTAACGAAAACAATCCTTGAAACTGCGATAGAAGTCGGGGGTAAAACAACAAAGCAAGCAACAAGTAAGTTGTCCAAATCTACCAAGAACTTAATCGAAAAACTGCCAACAAATGAAAGTAACTTCATCAAAAGATAAGATAGAATTCGCAGAACTATCAAAATTGATCAATAAAGCCAGGCAAAGAGATGCATGCGCTAACAAGCAAACAAAATGCATGCGCTAAAAGATGAACAAGGTAACGTTATCAACAGTTTCAACGAAATTGTAAAGGTAGCAGAAGATTTCTACTCGGAACTGTACAGCTCTGAGACAGACGATACAAAGTTAATAGAAACAGAACCAGAAGAGGACACCGAAATTCCATGTATAACCGCTGACGAAGTCAGCGGTTATACATGGAATTGAAAGCAGCTGGTGAAAGCAGCTGAAATGAAAGCAGCTGGTGAAGATGGTATAACAGCCGACTTGATCAAAGACGAGGGAGATATTGTACTTGAAAAGCTTGCATCGCTCTTCACGAAATGTATCAAGAGATGTAGTGTACCGTGCAGCTGGAAAAATGCTAATATAATCCTTATCCACAAGAAAGGTGACATAAAGGAGTTAAAGAATTACACACCAATCAGCCTGCTCCCAGCAATATACAAGCTATTTACAAAGGTAATCTCTACGAGGATAAGAGAAACACTCGACTTTAACCAACCGAGAGAGCAAGCTGGTTTGAGGAAAGGTTACTCAACAATGGACCACAGCCACGCTATCCACCTAGTAATAGAGAAGTACGCGGAATATAACAAACCTCTTTATATGGCGTTTATGGACTACGAGAAAGCATTTGCCTCCATAGAAATACAAGCAGTTTTAGAAGCTCTACGTCGACAAGGGGTACCTGGCGTATACGTGAAAACCATAAACAACATATACAAAGCTTGCACAGCCACACTACTCCCACATGAGAGAAGCAGAGAAATCCCGATCAGCAGAGGTGTGAGACAGGGAGATACAATATCCCCGATGCTGTTCACTGCATGTTTAGAGGAAGTCTTTAAACGTCTAGACTGGGAAGAAAAGGGCATTCGAAAAGACGGAGAATATCTAAACAATTTAAGATTTGCAGACGACATTGTGCTCTTTAGCAATGATGGTGACGAATTACAAAACATGATTGATGACCTAAACAGAGAAAGTGTTAAAATTGGATTAAAAATGAATAGGCAAAAGACCAAAGTTATGCTCAATAGCTTAGCTAAGGAACAGGAATTTAAAATCAACAATGAACCCTTACAGTGTGTAAACGAATACGTATACCTGGAACAGTTAATAACAGGAACTCCTAACCATGAAAACTCCTAACCATGTTCGCACGTGCCGCTCTTCTCCTCCTCTCTTTCTGAGGACGGGGGAGAGTGTGCAAAGGCGTACATAAACGAACTCTGGAGAAGGCAGTTGCCGCCCTGACGAAGACAATATTCAAAATGATCTTAAAGTTAAAAGCACAGGAAGTGACTATGTCCATCATGTAAAATCAAGTTTCACTTGCACAAGTTCGCACGTTATTTACATGTTGGAATGTTCACTCTGTCACAAGCAGTACGTCGGCGAAACTGGTAAACCGAGAGAGCAAGCTGGTTTGAGGAAAGGTTACTCAACAATGGAGCACAGCCACGCTATCCACCTAGTAATAGAGAAGTACGCGGAATATAACAAACCTGCCGAAGGCAGAGTCGCAGCATTTTAATATGACAGGTCATAATTTCGATGAACTGAAACTCTACATACTCCAAGGAAACTTCCGCTCGCCGAGGGACAGAAAATACAGGGAATCGTATCTCATATACAGGTTCAATACTCTCCAACCTACAGGCATAAACCTTTCATAGGGAACTCTTGAGTCCATTAGATACGGTAGAGTGTTAACAAAGACGACAAAAGGTTGAGGTATGCACAAGCTAACAATGTTTCTCCCAGAAAGTCTACTTTCAGGTGCTGAACCCCCATCCAGTTCCAGGAGAAGAAGGAGGTTAAACAGTGTAGTTACTTTTTTTAGCCCCAAGCTTTCCCTGAAATGCATTGGTGGTGCGGGGCAGGTGGTACAGGGTGGAGGGGGGGACACATGACATAGGAGTAACTTTTGTTCCGAGCGTGTGTTCCTTTTTCCACCCTGCTTTCTAGCCCTGTGCACACAATGCATCTGCAAGATATGTACAAAGAGCGGATTCTCTGGAAGCTTTCGCTCTTGCCATTTATATTATTCAGGCTAACACCTGTCACCCAAATACCCTTGCACCCAACCCCCCCCTTTTCTTTTTTTTTCTTTTTTTCTTGTGTGTGTGTGTGTTCGCACGTGCTGCTCTTCTCCTCCTCTCTTTCTGAGGACGGGGGAGAGTGTGCAAAGGCGTATATAAACGAACGCTGGAGAAGGCAGTTGCCGCCCTGACGAAGACAAGTCCGCTTGTCGAAACGTTGGCTCCCGCGACATTCCCTGTTTTAAATCGTACCTTGCGATTTGTTCATCGACTTAACCATGAAAAAGAAATTCTCCGAAGAATAAGGTTGGGCTGGAGCGCATTCGGAAGGCATTACGAAATCATGAATGGAAACTTACCGCTCTCACCAAAGCGAAAAGTATTCAATCACTGCATTCTCCCAGTACTAACGTACGGTGCAGGACCACGGAGAATAACGAAGAAACTAGAGATGAAAGTAAGGAGCACGCAACGTGCAATGGAAAGAAAAATGATAGGGGTAACGCTAAGAGATATAAAACGAGCGGGATGGATCAGAGAACAGACAGGAGTAGCCGATATTATTTTATATATTAAAAGAAAGAAGTGGACCTGGGCAGGACATGTCATGAGGAGGAAAGACAATACGTGGACAGTAAGAACGACGGAATGGATACCTAGAGAGGGAAAACGCCACAGAAGTAGGCAAGAGGTTACATTGAGCGATGAAATTAAAAAGTTTGCAGGCATAAAGTGGAATCAACTCGCCGGGATAGGGAGGATTGGAAGTCATTGGGAGAGGCCTTCGTCCTGCAGTGGTCCTAAACAGGCTGATGATGATGATGATGATGATGATGATGATGATGATGATGATCTCTGCCTGTATTAAACTTCAGCCTGCAGGGCATCTTTGCGCCTGCAAAGATGCCCTGCAGGCTGATGAGAAACTGGGCGAGCGTACCGTGTTTTAAGTGCAGGATCTCGCAAGACTACTGGATTTCTGTTTAAAGAATACATACTTTAGTTTCCGCGGTGTCATTTACAAGCAACTGCATGGAGCCCCAGTGGGCGCTTCGATCTCCGTAACTGCGGCAAACCTGGCTATGGAATCAGTGGAAAGCCTGGCCCTGGCTTCCTTCGAACCTCCTCCGAAAGTATTCTTCCGCTACGTTGATGATTGCTTTTGCATCATAAAGAAAAACGCCCTGGCCGCATTCACCGTACACTTGAATAGCATTGAGGAAGCTATAAACTTCACCGTGGAAGAGGAGAGCTCTGGACGTCTACCTTTTCTTGACGTTGTGGTACAGCGGGACCGACACGGTATGTCGTTCAGCGTTCATAGAAAGGACATACATAGTGGGCGCTACCTTCATTTCGCGTCGGTAAACCCGGTAAGCCACAAACGGTCTGTGGCTTTTTCTTTAATTAAAAGGGCTCAAAGAATTTGCAGAAAGCCAAAAGACTTGGACTCCGACTTAGCGTGCATCCGACGCGAACTCGGCGCGTGCAAGTACCCCAGAAGCTTTGTTGCTTCATCCGAGAAACGAGCCCTGCGCCCGACTGAGCCACGTGATTCCCCCAGCCAGCGCCGCGCCTCCATTCCGTACGTTCCCGGCATCAGGGAGGCGTTCCCACGCGTCCTGCGTGGATATAACGTGCAAGTCGCCCATATTCCGAGCCACAAGCTACGTCACGAGCTCGTCAGCGTCAAGGACAAACTAAAAAAGGAAAAGTTCCCTGGCGTTGTGTATAAGATTCCTTGCGCTGATTGCAATTATGTCTACGTGGGTGAAAGCGGAAATTTCGAGCGACGTCTAAAGGAGCACATGAATGACGTAAAGAAGAAAAACGTCGTTGCCAGTGCCCTCGCAGAGCACGCAGAAAAAACGCACCACGGCTTTGATTGGGACCAAGCTTCAGTTATCGCCCGGGAAAAGAACTGGATGAAACGGCAATATTTGGAATCTTTGACTATCCAAACGACAGGGAACACGCTTAACCGTAACGACGGCAATCTACCGCTTACGTATGCAAGATGCCTCAAGCGATTATTTTTGCGGATTTAAGCTGGAGGCTTCGGGCCTCCCAGCTTTGTGAACAAGGCTTCCGTGTGGAAGCCGAAACATCATTTTGTCATTTTATTATATTTTTCACACCTTCTTGGTCGGCGTCCTGTCTTTTTGTTTCTACTATGCCATTACATCCCGACCAGACGAGATTTCGTCCAATTCTTGATTTCAGGTCCTATATGTAGTTGTAATTCACTGTGTTACATTGTAATAATTATTTTATGATGAATGTTTTCTGATGCGTCTTGAAACAAGAGCACTTTTCATACTGAATCTAAAATGTGGCACCAAAGGGGTCATTAGAAACTAAAATAAACCTTTGTTGCCCCACCCAATCAAGTGTCACAACAAGATCAATGTAGACTTAGCGCCGCGCATTTGCGCAAGTTCACGTCCCTGGCGTAGTCTCGACGAAGCACCCCGCACATTATGTTTTGTAATACCGTTACCCGAAATAGCCCACAGATCTTGCCTCAATGCATGAAATAGTTTAGCGGTCTTCTTACAACTGAAGTTTCTTGAGTCATGTGAGCTGAAACAATAACAGAAAATACACTACAACATACATTGCAACATACGCCAAGTGGAATGACAGAAAATTACCGCGCTTAATAACGGTATAGAAAGAACAAGACACCACATTTATCTCAATTCACTCAGACGAGTTGCTGAGTTTAACAAAATGATAAAAATAAAAAGATAAATAACGCTACAGTCTAAGCCCGAAGTGACATTAAACCGCGCTACAACTTGCAGAAATGGTGTTATTGTGTCCTGTTGAAGACCATCGCGACGACCGGCTTACACAGCAGCAGATTTTTTTTTTGCTCTTTTTTGCTGTTGCACAACATGAAGTGAAGAAGAGCCTGCGCCCGAATGTCATGTTTGCCATTGGTCTGCATTAGTTAAGCCGAAAGGCTGTAGTTTTGTTAACTGTAACATTACATAAAAATATAAGTGCATGTAGACTCCGAGCACTTGACCCACGACCGGAAACATTTCAAACAAAAAGATATGCCAATGTTCTTATTCCTTTTTTGTTTTTACATTTTCATATATCGCTACAGTATCTAACTAGCATGGTGAAAAAGAAGGCCTAAATGAGGGGTAGAGGCGGACAACGACGGTTCTCTTAAAATCAATGTGCACACCAGAGATTACTACACCCTTCCCTAACATACCATCCACCCCACCCCCTTCGAATGGAATTTCTGGATAAATCCACGAAGCATGCTAATCTTATGCGCTGGTCTGTGGGCCGCCACTTTGCATGTGTTCCAAGTGAGTGTACACTTGGAATAGTGCGCATATACTTCTCTGCTTTAATGAATGTCAAGCAATGGGAAGCTGCAGCGAACAGAAGACGCGTGACATACATGAAGCCTTTTCGACCTGCGAACTAGAAGAGTAGATAATAATAAACCGGGTTGTCAGTTGTGGGCTCTACACTAGGCCCTTTTCCTTCAAACGTTCCGCGCACTGAAAACATTCTTGGGAATATATTGAGGGGAAGCAAGCGGGGAGCGGTGCTGTCAAGAGGAGCGGGGGTAACGACTCGTTGCGATGGGTGAAGGAGAGGAAGAAAGGAATAGAGATTGACAGTGTGGTGGGTAGGTGTTCCATTGTAGTGACTTTAGTGCCTTTTTTTCTTATTTTGTTTTCTTCGAGTCGCTCAGACTCGGACCGCCGTTATTCTTTGGTGATCGACTGGGAATTATGGGTCAATAACTTTGCCAGCGAGGGGTGAGAATTTCCTTTTCAGAGCTTCCAGAATTCCTTCACCTCAACTAGATAGATTCTCGAAGTTTGTCGGATGTCATCCTCCGACAGGGACACCGTACTTTTCAAGAAGACCAAATAAACAGACGTCTCTCTGCCTATTCCTTTCCTCTATCGTGAGAAAAACGCAACTGGCTTCCGAAAACTGTAGTGATAATTTGGCAACGACGGAAAAATAAATTTCTTCCCCGTCCCAAGGTGACCCTAACCAGAAGCAAAAGGATGTAGGATGCTTAAGCATAGGCACGACCGCTTCATAGCAGAACCTTACAAATTTCGCCCAACCACACGGAACTGCGCACGGAACCACACTGAGCAACGTGTGAACAAAGAGTTGTTTTCTTCCTAGGTGAGATCAGTGGTAAAATTAGTAATATTTTGAAAAGAAAGGACTTCATTGGTCTGGGCGCTTGTGTGTACATGAAGAGATATCTGTGCATGCCAGTCACTTTGTGCCTAACACCGGTTTCCACCCGCAGCGGCTAGAGCGCACGCATTTGGTATGGGTTGCACTGGGTTCCATTCCTGTCTCGGCCAGACATCTACAAGGAGAGCTACCCCGACCAGACACGTTCGGTGTTCTGTGTAAACTCATGCCTGGAAACGATGGCCTGTCCTTTCTGCTGTCTTCCGTTGCTCCCTCTCCACCTGACTCCAATGAAGCTGATTGCTCCGCGCTAGCAACTTGCGCTGCCTGCGCAAGATGTCTATCTACTGAACTAAACGCTGTGGGCATAGAAAAAAAGGCGATGATTTTAGTTTAGCACGGCCCTCTTTAAATTGTCCATCGGGGCTTCTAGTCTCACAAGCGCCTTACAAATTACACGGCCCCATTGCCACTTGCTCTGTTTCTATTTTCTAATTTCTGCATGGACACCTGTGAAATAACGCGAGCTTTAAGACAGTGACATTTAGCCTTAAATGTCGCACAATAACTTTGCAGAGAAAGTGTTCCATTAGTACTTATTTCGCTATTACATCATCATCGTCATAATCATTATCATCAGAGTATTTTACTCTCACTTAAGGAAGAGGTCATCTAATAATAATTTTCCATTCGCCCTCTCCTCTGCAAGTTGTTTCAACTTTATGCCTGCGAATGTTTACCCTCCGTGGTCACCGTCCACCGGTGCTCTGTTCTCCGCATTACGTGCCCTGCCCATGTGCCCTTTTTTTCTCTTTGTGGTTATAACGATATCAACAGCCCTTGTTCATTCCCTCTTCTAGTATGCTCGCTTTCTCCCTCTTACTGCAGCGCTAATATATTTTGTTGTATTACAGGTGGCAGTCGTTAGTTTTACCTCGACTGTCTACCTTCCATGATTTTATTTGAAGTGCATTTGATATCTCTCCCAGAGCATAATTATGTATTTCTACGTGTAGCAAATTGGTGGAGGTGTATCTTGAAATAGTCGGAGATAGACGCTCCATGCAGGATCAGACGAAGTGGTGACGCGCATTAATAAATGCTGTCGTGTCATAGTGCATAAATTAGTGGAACGCCGTTACAGGCCGTTGATTGTATAGCTTGTCATATAAATGATGCTTAGCGCAACATGAACGTACCTAAACTGTGGAGTGAGACGTAGCTAAAAGAGTCGCAGCCTGCAACACCACGCCCTACCGATAAGGAATATGTGTGTGTTGTACCCCTCATTGTCGATGGCGAAACGGAACCTGCTAAAAAAGCACCCCACGAGAAATAGCGCAAAAGGCAAGCTAAGCATAAGCGGCTTTCCCCCTGCGACTACCACCGAAAGGTCACGGCAATGGTGCTTGAAGCGTCGCTTTTTGCCTTCCCCCATGAGTAGCGCCACCTGTGGCAAGAGGGTCTCAGCCTGTCGACACAGGGGTGGGAAGAGAAAAGCAAGAGGAAAGGGAAGGGCTTAACACTATGCGCTACGTGGTGGAACTTTTCGGAACTATCTCCGCGTGAGCTGGAATCCGGGCCATGGAACGTGAAAGTGGGAGTATCTGAAATAAATTAAGGTAACAATACGTGAGAGATAACAAGCCTGAGTAAAGATATTTAAGTAGCACCACATGTACAACTTCATGTCGGACGCGGCACCGGAGCGATCATGTTAAGGAATCGGGCATGACCTCATCGTCCAGTTCACCACAATGTGGGAGTACCTTAAAAGGTCGAAAGTAGCACCTCAAGAGCATCTCACACAGTCAGCATCGGCGTATCGGCGTCGAGACCCAAACGAGGTCGCTGGGTTGCTATTGTGGCATCGTCGAAGCTCGCTCTCGATACGCAGACAGGCGAGCTTCTTCGGCGCGCTCAAGGTAGCTGGCAACGTCGAGGTACCTGGCAACGTCGGTGACGACCGGTAGCATAGCGTCAAGAGTCGTTATCTCGGCTCCGTCCGTAGACAAGCTTTTATCGTGTAAACTGCGTGGCTTCTTGCAGGACCGTGTTTTACAGGCAAGGTCACGTACAGAAGTATGGCGTCCCTCGTATTGTATTCGACATTGCCGTATATGCCCAGCATGTCAAAGATGCTCTTATTTAGACGCTCGGTGAGGCCATTGATTTGCGTGTGGTGGCGATGATGTATCTTTTTAGGATCGTCACGCCGCAGAGCGTGTGACGCGTTGAAGACGGAGGAGACGGTGCCTGATTTAAAAAAAATTACATCATATCGACGGAGTGAATGATGATGAGTTCCGGATTAATTTAATTAACGTGCACGCTACGAATCCTTATGGTTCAACTATGCAGAAGTGAAATCTCCCACCGGCACTTCATTGCAAGTCAAGATCCAGTGCCTATATACATATATATGGGTGGCCGGTGAAAGGTTCTCCAACGCGAGCAGTCAGTATTTCTCAATCAAGAAACTCGGTAGGAGACGCGGCCTGCGCCAACCTTGTCTCTCGTGGGTGAGGGCACGTTCTCCTTCTTTGCGAGCTGGTAGAGCATTTATCTTATAAAGAGCGTTTCCATAGACAACGCGCGCCTCTCGCTCTCTCTGTCTCTCTCTCTCTCTCTCACAAGACAGCACGCGCCGAGGGCACGCGCCGAGGGCGAGGGCGAAGGCGCGCGCCGAGGGCAATGCAAATGAACTGAAATGGCTGAAATGAAGCCTCCAATGTATCGGTAACCTTAGAGTATTTAGCCACCTCCAGCACGATACCCTCACTCTCGTCACTTAGTGACAACGCCTCGCATTTACCGATGTTTTCCATTTCTTTCGCAACTAGACCACAATCCTTAGAAGCTGCCTCGCTATGATAAGAGCACCCTGTTTTACAGCTCCTGGAAGCTGTCTCGCTCTCACCATATTCTTTCTCTCGCTTACAGCTACTGGCTTCTTGGTTGCGCTGTTCACAGTTGAAATCAACTGTTTCCTGTGCTTTAAACGCGCGCGCAACGTTAGCGGACGCCTCACAATATTCCGCCATCTCAAGCACCCCTTTCTTTGTCTCATTCTTAACGGAGACACCAATACGCACAAGGCTTCCTGCACATTACTTTCCTTACGCTTTACACTCGCTCTTTCAGGACTTCCGCTAATTCCTCCTCGAACCATTTACCGCCCCTTTTCAATTTTGAGCACCAACAATTTCCTCGCTCTTCTCTTTCTCGTATACTCTTTTTCCTTCCTCCCTCTCTTTCTCGTATACTCTTTTGGCGTCCTCCTCTTTCAGATTTTCCTGAACAAGACCCCAAGCGAATTCAATATCATCCGCACTACTACTGCTTTTGTCTATTAATTTTAATAGATCACCTTTAGTCATCGACTCATCCCACTCAAGTGCCAACTCGTCGCACAACTGCAACAACTCTGCCCCTCGCAACCTACTCAGGTCCATGGCCACTGCTTAAAACGAAGGTTTTGCTTGCGAACAAATGCTTAAACACCCGCACTTTGCATCTGAACGCACACGCACACACCCAGGATTTCAAATTGTTAACCCAGAATTTGAAGCCTGGTAAACTTTAAAGCAAACACCAAAAGCTCACCCGCAAATGCAGTGCCATATCACCGGGTTCATCCCGCCTGCTGCCATCCAAATATTGGGATCCTGGTGGAGTTGCAGGAGTCGGGCCGTCGGTCCTAGGATCCACTGCTACCAGGTCGACATTTCACCCATCCCGACTCCAAGGGAAGGTTGCAGGAGTGCGGAGTGGACACGGAGACGATGACGTGAGAGAAGAGAGAGTTCATTTATTTTACCGGATGATGGGAGTTTGGAGCTTAACGGAGCTCGTTTGCGCTCTTATTATATTGTTAGGTTATTAGCAATACGGGAGCGAAAAGCAGAGGAAGCGCAAAGAAGGGAAGAGGAGAACGAAGTTCTGAGCGCCATCGCCACGGACTGCAGCTTCGGCCCATCCATACGCATTAAAAGACTCGCTTAAGGCTCTGTGTGGCTCGTAATAGATTTGGTGGAAGTGCTGGGTACGACGAACCCAACGACGGAAGCTCTACTGTGTAGATTTCGCCGCAGCCGCCGCCTTAATGGACTCCCGCCTTCGCCGATCGAGATGTCCCGAGACCAGACCGTCTCTGATGCTCCGAGGCCTACCCCTACTGGGCCATTCCCGTACTACCGAGTGCCTCAGAACTTCGGCGCCAGCTCAGGGGAAGATGTCGACGAATGGCTGAAGAAGTACGGAAGGGTGAGCGCGAGCAACTGTTGGGATTCGGCAGCGAAACTCAGCAACGTTGTGTTTTCGCTAACACCGCGCTCCGGTGGTATGAAAACCACGAGGACATGTTTACCACTTGGGATCGCTTTGTCGAGGAAATTCAGAAGTGCTTTGGCAATACTAACGCGAAGAGAAAACAAGCAGAGCAGACGCTGGCCCAGAGAGCACAACTTCCAGCTGAGACTTGCACGATGTACAGTGAGGAGATCTTGAAGTTGTGCAAGTTGGTAAACACCAGAATGACTGAAGAGGACAAGGTTGGACACCTCCTTAAGGGGATAGCTGAAGGACGTGGTGCAGCACTGAAGGACGTGGTGCAGCACTGATAGGACGTGGTGCAGCACTGTCGCATGTTTGAAACGCTGAGGATGCGGCGCATTGCACCGAAATTCGGCCGCTTGTCCAATGTTCCCACAGTGGCTAGCGTTGACACAATGTCTCCCCGTGACCTTTCCTCGACAATACGGCAAATCGTGAGAGAGGAATTGCTGCGATATCGGAAAATGTGTCATTCTGCCGACGACATTGAAGACGTCTATGCAAGGGAAGCTGAACGCGTGCGAGTTCCAGTCACTCCGACCTCATGGCAACCATCGGTTAACGCAGCAGACGCTGATGAACACCTAGAACCACTGCCATCTGGGTTCTCGCACCGTACACCGTCGAACAACGGAAGAGGATTTCGCTCGCCTCGTTATCCTCAGAGAACATCTGCTGCCTATGATACTCGCGAAGGGAGGTACTACCACCCCGTGCCTTCGGAGAGGACCGGTTACCCGGAGCAGGCTCCGTGTGTCTCGATCTCTCCCTGTCTGCTACACTTGCGGAGTCCCGGGGCACATTTCACGATTTTGCAACAACCGATGGTCACACAAGAGAGAACCAGCCGTCACTTATTCCACTTCGCAGCCTTTTGATCGCCAGTTCTCAGCGCAATGGTCGCCACGCATGTTCACAAGCTCCCGATATCCCTCCCCGGCATCTGATCGGAGCTTGACGCCGCCACCAGCTCCCCGTGCTCCACGACCTCCATCGCCTCGGCGGCGCACGCAGTCACCGCCGCCGGAAAACTAGTTGGCGCGGCCGATGGGGGTGAGGTCGCAGGATTCCAGGAACTATCGGAAGACATGCCCTCATCAGTGTTAATGCTGAGGAACAAAGTTCGTGTACTTGTTGATGGTGTACCTACCCTGGCACTTGTGGATACAGGTGCGACAATATCTGTGGTGAGTGTTAGCTTTAAGAACCGTTTAGGACTTAAAGTGATGTTTTGTCTGAGCTGTGGTGCAATATTCCGTGGTGTAAGTGGTGACGCCGTGTGTCCCCTGGGCGTATACACTGTGGATGTGTCTTTGTGTGGCAAAGTGTTTCCGACAGAGTTCGCCGTTATTGCCCGATCCACACATGACCTATAATTGGGCATGGATTTTTTGCGGGAGTGTGGAGCGACCGTTGACTGTAGAAGTGGGCATCTTTCCGTACACGGTACTTTCCCGTCTCCGCTCTTAGAGAATCCGTCATGTGGTGAATGTAACTTCTTTGTCTCCGAGGACTCAGTCGTGCCCCCATTTTCTGCCGTGTGCATTCCAGTGAGTTGCTCAAGTAACGACCCCGCTATGTTCGAAGCCACCCTTGAACCAATTCATTCGGCTTGTATCAAAAAGAACATTTTGGTACCCCATTGCGCGGTGTCTGTAGTCGACGGGAGCTCAAGTGTGTGGGCTATTAACAGTTCAGTGGAGCCTGCAGTGTTACCCAGTGGCATGAAACTTGCTTTGTATAAACCTCACTCCGCTATGACGCTGTTCGCATTGGTTGAAGCTACAAACGAGGAGCTACATGTAACTTCCCAGGACCCCGGCGATTCGCAACTTCTAAAGATGATTAACAACTCCCTCAGCCAAAGCGAACGCTGCGCGTTCTTGCAAGTTCTGGCCAAGCACTCGAAAGTATTCGATTTTTCAACGAGCAACAAACCACCTTCAATCCCTGTGTCTCGAATACGTCACCGCATCAACACCGCGTCGGCGCAACCCATCAGGCAGAAACCTTACAGAATGGCACCAGCAGAACGCAAGGTCATCAACGATCAGGTGCAAGAGTTGCTAGAAAAGGGCATAATTCAAGATTCAGCATGTCCCTGGGCCGCTCCCGTTATTCTCGTCAAGAAGAAAGATGGCACGTGGAGATTCTGCGTTGACTACCGCCGCTTGAATTCGGTTACCAAAAAGGACGTCTATGCGCTGCCGCGTATCGATGGCGCCATCGATTGTCTGCATTCCGCTTCCTACTTTTCCTCCGGTAATCTCAGATCCGGTTATTGGCAAATCCCAATGCATGCAGACGACAAGGAAAAAACGGCATTCGTCACGCCTTATGGACTACACGAGTTCAACGTGATGCCGTTTGGATTGTGCAATGCGCCTGCGACCTTTGAAAGATTCATGGACACTGTTTTGCGTGGTTTAAAATGGCAGATTTGTATGTGCTACCTGGACGACGTAGTAATTTTTGGACGTATATTTCAAGAGCATAACACTCGTCTGGACACTGCACTCAACTGCATTAAGAACGCTGGCCTCGTGCTAAACTCAAACAAATGTCATTTTGGCGAACGCCAAACGTCGGTGCTGGGACATCTCGTTGATAAGGACGGCATTAGACCTGACCCTGCAGGAGACGGCTGCCGCTGAAGCGTTCGAGCAGGCTAAGTCAGTGAAACAGCTCCGTA
The DNA here is from genome assembly GCA_013339685.2 of Hyalomma asiaticum. Classification (NCBI taxonomy): domain Eukaryota; kingdom Metazoa; phylum Arthropoda; class Arachnida; order Ixodida; family Ixodidae; genus Hyalomma; species Hyalomma asiaticum. The sequence continues at coordinate 115,194,043 of CM023485.1, read as the reverse complement.
GCTTCCTCGGGCTATGCTCCTACTTCCGGCGGTTCATACCCGGTTTCGCGGATGTAGCTCACCCCCTGACATGCCTCTTACGCAAGGACACCCCGTTCAAGTGGACCCCTGTGTTGTGCTGCAGCATTCCGCCAACTGAAGTTCCTGTTAACCACGCATCCAATACTTCGCCACTTTGATCCTTCGTCTCCGACAGAAATTCACACGGACGCCAGTGGAGTTGGAATCGGTGCCGTTCTCGTTCAGCGCTCAGATAACAGAGAGCACGTCGTCGCTTACGCGAGCCGTTCATTAAGCAAGCCAGAGCGAAATTATACCGTAACTGAACAGGAATGCTGAGCGGTGGTCTTTTCCGTGCAGAGGTTTCGCTCGTATGTTTACGGTCGATCCTTCACCATCGTCACCGACCACCATTCCCTGTGCTGGCTGGTTAACCTTCGTGACCCATCCGGTCGCCTGGCGCGATGGGCTCTGCGCCTGCAAGTGTATGTCTTTACTATCTCTTACAAGAGCGGCCGTCGGCATGCTGACGCGGATTGCCTTTCTAGGATGCCATTATGTACAACAGACTCTGAAGCTGAGAACTTTGACCACCTTATCGCGGTCCTGTCGCCTGACTTTCCAGACGCTTTGACGTTCGCCGCCGAGCAGCGCAAAGACCGAAGCTTGAAAAGCTTTTTCTCTGATTCGCAAGGCGATCTTAGCGACGACCGATTTTGTATCCGAGATGGTCTCCTCTACAAGAGGAACCTGTCCACGACTGGCGCTCGCTTCCTGCTGGTGGTTCCGCAATCTCTCCAAGCATCTGTTCTGCGTACTACGCACGATGATCCAACTTCTGGTCACTTTGGCACAGCACGGACACTTAGCCGCACCAGAGATCGATTTTATTGGCCTCAAATGCGAAAAACAATTCGAACCTACGTAGCCAGTTGCGCGCAGTGTCAGAGTCACAAGCGACCCACTTCAGCTCCAGCCGGTCACTTACAACCAGTAGAGCCCCCTAGTACGCCTTTTGAAAAAGTCGGCATTGATCTGGTCGGACCGTTTCCGCGTTCACCAAGAGGAAACCGGTGGATAATAGTGTGTGCTGACTACTTGACACGTTACTGCGAGACGGCAGCGCTCACTTCCGCCACCGCAGCCCAGGTCTCCGACTTTCTCCTGCATTCCGTCATACTCCGACACGGGCCGCCTCGCGTGATAATAAGTGGCCGTGGTCGCCAGTTCACAGCCGATGTCGTCGAAGAATTACTTCGTTTGTGTGCCTCTAAGTTCAGACACTCAACTGCGTATCATCCACAAACAAATGCCCTGACTGAGCGCACTAACCGAACATTGATTAACATGTTGTCCATGTACGTCGCTTCAGACCACAAAAACTGGGATGAAGTACTGGCGTTCATGACGTACGCTTTCAACTCGGCGAAACATGAGACGACAGGCTATAGCCCTTTTTTACCTTCTCTACGCTGGCCCACCTCGTCATACGCTCGATACCATGTTTTCTTTTGTTATCCATGAAGGTTCGTCTGTGGCGGAAACATTCTGTCGTGCGGAGGAGGCCCGCCGAATTGCACGGTTACGGACGCTGGCCTCCCAAGATTACTCCAGAAGTCGCTACGACCGACGACACAGAAATCTTACCTATTCTCCCGGTGATCTCGTGTGGTTGTGGACTCCAATGCGTAACAGAAACGAACTGCGCGAAAAACACGGACGAGGAAGACACACGCACAAGCGCAGACTAGCAACTGAAGATTTATTGGAAAACCACATACATATAAAGAACATGATAAAATCACGTGAACCGATTAGAGATTGGCGGATAAATAATCAATCTCCAGATGGTGCAACAGAACCGAAGGCCTAGCGACACACATATTGCCATACTTATGAATGTGAAACGCCTCAGCAATCTCTCGCGCTTTCCTATCTTTATGCCGGGACAACACTTTCGTTTTGCGCAACAGCGGATGACAATCACAATCTCTGCAATGTAAGCATAAATTAGATGAAGGGTGGGCCTTCAATGAAGCCCTGTGATCCATCAAACGGTTGTTCAGACATCTGCCGGTTTGTCCGATATAACACTTTCCGCAGGACAAGGGAATCAGATACACAACACCCTTCCCACATTCAGCCAAACCGTCCCGATCTCGGTGATTGACATCACATACACTCCACTTTTTTGCTTTACCTTCAGCCTTCCTATCAACCATTCCGCAAATTCGACCTAACTTGTTCCTTGATGAAAAAACCACCTTAACACCAAAACGATTCCAACCTTTTTCATACGGTGGGAAAACCCATGTAAATACGGAATGCTTATGATTGGCACATCTTTATCTCTGGCCGCCTTGTTAGCAGCGTCCTTGCTCACCTGCTTGAACTTAATCAATAACCTTTCGCTGAGGGAAGCCAGATTCCCTTCCGGAAAGTTTGATAACCTGAGCCTATTAAGCTGGTTATTGAAAGCCTCCGACATTTGATGTGGACACGATTTGCGCAGAGCAGATTCTAGGCACGATATGGCAACACCATTTTTTACCAGCTTGGAATGACAAGATCTAAAATCCAGAATGGGCTTGACCGACCTAGGCGAATACCACCAACAAGTGTACTCCTGTACCATCTTGATTTTCAAATCCAAAAACTGAATACAATTCTCTTTTGGGACTTCAAAGGTATAATTCAAACCCCGCCCCTTTTCCTTGAACAACTTGAGCACATTCACCCTAGAAGTTACACATCTGTTCTTCTCCACAAAAACAAGATAATCGTCTACATAACGCAAAGTCTTAAGAGCCACGGAACCCAAGTCCACTTCCAGGTCACAATCAATCCTGCTCAGGTATACCTCGCTCAGTATAGGTGCGACCCTGGAACCAATACACACACCCGATTTCTGCCTGTACACTCCACCTTTCCAATCAATCAAAGTCGACCTCAAGTACACGGACAATAGTTCTAGGAACGCCGCTACAGGTATACCACTATCGTTCCGGAACCTTAGTTCGTCATTGTCCTCTTGTATGCAGTCCTTTACACTTTTCATCAGGGTGTCATGGTCCAGCGAGTAGAAAAGATCTTCCACATCTATACTAAACACCGACATGGGTCCTGGTGTCCTCGTCCTCAAGAACTCGATAACATCGTCCGAGTTCCTCACACGGAAGGGATCTCGGATGCGCAGAGTCGACAGGTGCTTCTGCAAGAAGCCTGATACCAGGTACTGCCAAGTCCCTCGCTCAGACACTATTACCCTGAAAGGATTGCCTTCCTTATGCGTTTTTACAGTAAAGAAAAGGCTCAGTGAGCTTCCTTTCTCACCTCGTACTCCTGTGCACAACTTATCGAGGTTCAGCTTTTCCAATAGGGCAATAGCTTTCTTCTTCACGTCCCTTGGGTTTTCTGTCACCTTTTTCAGGTTCTTCGCCACAGCAGTCATCCCCTTTTCAGTGTAGGTGCTCTCATGAAGGACCACGAAGCCCCCTTCTTTGTCGGCGACCAAGCACCTAATGCTACTGGACGTCAAGAAGTCAACCAGGGAACGGACCTTGCTTCTTCCTCCACGCCTTTCCTTGAGCTCATTCACAACGCCTGCTCCTTCAGCGACGCACCTTCCCCTTTCTTCTTCAGGAACCCTTCCTGTGACTGAACGTGCCACTGCCAGAATATCCGGAGGCCCAAGAGTTGGCTCGAAGCAGAATTTCGGACCCAATCCCAAAGTCCTCAGGTGGGCTTCCGGCAAGACGGTATCATCGAGGGATAGGACTTTAGCAGAGGGCCCTTGAGTTGTTTTCTTCTTTTTAGGAAGCGTGGGCCGCACAGTGTTCCAAAGGAACTCAGTAATGCGGAACCTCGTAGCACACCATTCTCGGTAGGCAGGCGTCTTGCGGCTACCAGCCACAACACCGCATTGGGTCCGAAGACACTCATCATAGAGCCTCGCTAAAGTCCTATCCCTCGATGATACCGTCTTGCCGGAAGCCCACCTGAGGACTTTGGGATTGGGTCCGAAATTCTGCTTCGAGCCAACTCTTGGGCCTCCGGATATTCTGGCAGTGGCACGTTCAGTCACAGAAAGGGTTCCTGAAGAAGAAAGGGGAAGGTGCGTCGCTGAAGGAGCAGGCGTTGTGAATGAGCTCAAGGAAAGGCGTGGAGGAAGAAGCAAGGTCCGTTCCCTGGTTGACTTCTTGACGTCCAGTAGCATTAGGTGCTTGGTCGCCGACAAAGAAGGGGGCTTCGTGGTCCTTCATGAGAGCACCTACACTGAAAAGGGGATGACTGCTGTGGCGAAGAACCTGAAAAAGGTGACAGAAAACCCAAGGGACGTGAAAAAGAAAGCTATTGCCCTATTGGAAAAGCTGAACCTCGATAAGTTGTGCACAGGAGTACGAGGTGAGAAAGGAAGCTCACTGAGCCTTTTCTTTACTGTAAAAACGCATAAGGAAGGCAATCCTTTCAGGGTAATAGTGTCTGAGCGAGGGACTTGGCAGTACCTGGTATCAGGCTTCTTGCAGAAGCACCTGTCGACTCTGCGCATCCGAGATCCCTTCCGTGTGAGGAACTCGGACGATGTTATCGAGTTCTTGAGGACGAGGACACCAGGACCCATGTCGGTGTTTAGTATAGATGTGGAAGATCTTTTCTACTCGCTGGACCATGACACCCTGATGAAAAGTGTAAAGGACTGCATACAAGAGGACAATGACGAACTAAGGTTCCGGAACGATAGTGGTATACCTGTAGCGGCGTTCCTAGAACTATTGTCCGTGTACTTGAGGTCGACTTTGATTGATTGGAAAGGTGGAGTGTACAGGCAGAAATCGGGTGTGTGTATTGGTTCCAGGGTCGCACCTATACTGAGCGAGGTATACCTGAGCAGGATTGATTGTGACCTGGAAGTGGACTTGGGTTCCGTGGCTCTTAAGACTTTGCGTTATGTAGACGATTATCTTGTTTTTGTGGAGAAGAACAGATGTGTAACTTCTAGGGTGAATGTGCTCAAGTTGTTCAAGGAAAAGGGGCGGGGTTTGAATTATACCTTTGAAGTCCCAAAAGAGAATTGTATTCAGTTTTTGGATTTGAAAATCAAGATGGTACAGGAGCACACTTGTTGGTGGTATTCGCCTAGGTCGGTCAAGCCCATTCTGGATTTTAGATCTTGTCATTCCAAGCTGGTAAAAAATGGTGTTGCCATATCGTGCCTAGAATCTGCTCTGCGCAAATCGTGTCCACATCAAATGTAGGAGGCTTTCAATAACCAGCTTAATAGGCTCAGGTTATCAAACTTTCCGGAAGGGAATCTGGCTTCCCTCAGCGAAAGGTTATTGATTAAGTTCAAGCAGGTGAGCAAGGACGCTGCTAACAAGGCGGCCAGAGATAAAGATGTGCCAATCATAAGCATTCCGTATTTACATGGGTTTTCCCACCGTATGAAAAAGGTTGGAAATCGTTTTGGTGTTAAGGTGGTTTTTTCATCAAGGAACAAGTTAGGTCGAATTTGCGGAATGGTTGATAGGAAGGCTGAAGGTAAAGCAAAAAAGTGGAGTGTATGTGATGTCAATCACCGAGATCGGGACGGTTTGGCTGAATGTGGGAAGGGTGTTGTGTATCTGATTCCCTTGTCCTGCGGAAAGTGTTATATCGGACAAACCGGCAGATGTCTGAACAACCGTTTGATGGATCACAGGGCTTCATTGAAGGCCCACCCTTCATCTAATTTATGCTTACATTGCAGAGATTGTGATTGTCATCCGCTGTTGCGCAAAACGAAAGTGTTGTCCCGGCATAAAGATAGGAAAGCGCGAGAGATTGCTGAGGCGTTTCACATTCATAAGTATGGCAATATGTGTGTCGCTAGGCCTTCGGTTCTGTTGCACCATCTGGAGATTGATTATTTATCCGCCAATCTCTAATCGGTTCACGTGATTTTATCATGTTCTTTATATGTATGTGGTTTTCCAATAAATCTTCAGTTGCTAGTCTGCGCTTGTGCGTGTGTCTTCCTCGTCCGTGTTTTTCGCGCAGTTCGTTTCTGTCATGCATTACCAACTCGCCCAGCGTTCTATCCTTCCAATGCGTAAACGTGGTTTGTGCCAGAAGCTGCTCGCGGACTATGCAGGACCATACGTAATTCTTGAGCGTTTAAGCGAGGTCAACTATAAGATCGCACGCCTCACTTCAAGTGGTCGACGCTCTTCGAAGACTGACGTGACGCATGTTGCCCGTCTGAAGCCTTTCACCGAACGGAAGCAACACTGACTCGCCCGGAGGGCTTCGTCTGGGAGAGGAGAAATGTTAGGTTATTAGCAATACGGGAGCGAAAAGCAGAGGAAGCGCAAAGGAGGGAAGAGGAGAACGAAGTTCTGAGCGCCATCGCCACGGACTGAAGCTTCGGCCCATCCATACGCATTAAAAGACCCGCTTAAGGCTCTGTGCGGCTCGTAACAACATACAACCTATGTACAATAATGTCCAATCACGACGTCGTCTCCGCCCTCGAAGAGAGGAGGTCACACCCCGCCTTCGCTGCTCCTCTGCGGCCAGGGGTAACATGATCAGAGTGGCAGCCGATGATGATTCCCGGTACGGTGCGGCAAAGAGGCTTGCTGAAAAACAACAGCAGCACAAATAAAAGCACTCTTCCCGGCCCCATCCGTTTTGACAACACGCCGCCGTTCTCTCAAAATGGCGAAGCCATAAGACACCTGCTGGCAGCAGTGCTTAGTGTTGGCCGGTGCTCTGATGCACCCCTCTCGTTGCGTCGGTGCGGCCGCGAAGTTTTTGCTACAAAGGCGGCAGAAACGCACACACACACACCGCACGACACGGCGACGGTCCATGCGGATTCCGGGAGCTTCCCGCGGGCTGGTTTGAAGCTGGCGAACAAGCGGTGAACATGGTCGTCGCTGCAGTGTCCACAATGCTGTTGTCTCTTCCGAGACGGCAGCCCAGCGATGTACCTCCGTGGGAACGCAAGCAGCACTCGTTGCCCATGGCTTTTTTTTTTCACAGAAAAGTAGATCAGCCGGCCACCGCCGGCAGCCTCCCTCCACCACATCCATGGGGGGCCCACGCCGATCTTAACAGTGCATTGTTTGCATCATTCCAAGGATGTGTCAGCTTAATGAAGTACGGAATTAGGAAGGTATACTTGTGAGCATGTGCAAAACATTGTGTTATCCTTTTCGCAGTAAACAAGGTTCAATTATTCATTTAATTCAATAATTAAGGCGGTAGCATTTGTTTGCAAGTGCAAAAATAAATGAGCTCGATAAAGAATTTACCAACAAATGCTCACCCAAGGAGTTAGTGCAGGCATAGAAAAAGCTTTGAAAAAAAACATGCTAAGAGTTAGTTTAGTTGATTACGAGTAGTATACTTCAGGTGCTGAATGCTGAAATCTTCTTTATAATCACAGGAATAAACTCATGCATCTGTGCAGATATGATGTGAAGGTCGCATCAACGAAGAAATGGTCACTGCTGAAACAATGATCGATGTTACGCAGCAAGTAGACTAGAAATGTATGTACAGCTCAAGCAGTGCAAAGGTAACAACTTTACACACGTGATTTAGCTGCTAGCTTGCATATAATAACCAAGACATTTGTAGGTTTTTAGGACTTTTACATTTCACACAAACCATTGTGCTTGTTATGGGTTTATCCAGAATTTCAATTGGGGGGGTGGGGATTACTGTGGTGCAATCATAACAATAGTGCAGGGGGGAGGGGGGGAATACCAAGTCATTGGTTATCCAGAAAATTTTGGGGGTGCGTGGGGATCTAACTGATAGGGTGTTAGGGGTGTGTGTATAAATTCCTGAGCTTGTCAGTTACCGATGCACCTGTAAAATGGCTAACTGCTCCACCGAATTATGTTGATAGTGGTCCTTTGTGCCACCTTACCAAGAGAATTCTGGAGAAATATTACATGAAGCTTATGCCAGAATGTTGCAAAAGCTCCTTGGTTTGTTGATTGATTTGTGGGGTTTAACGTCCCAAAACCAGCTCTGGTTATGAGAGATGCCGTAGTGGAGGTCTCCGGAAATTAGACCACCTGGGGTTCTTTAACGTGCACTGACATCGCGCAGCACACAGGCCTCAACATTTCGCCTCCATCGAAATGCAGCCGCCGCGGCCGGGATTCGATTCCGCGACGATCAGCAGCCGAGTACCGTAACCACTAGACCACCGTGGCGGGGCTCCTTGGTTTGTAAAACTAATGATAAACCTAAAGCACAACATAGTCATCACCTTCATAAATAGAGTGATCATATCTATGAATGCGGCCACTAAAATCCATCCTGTTTGCTGCTGCTATTTTCAGCTGCATTTCTCTCTGATGTATGTAGTTCAAATTTTCTTCCGCTGTGCAGTTCTTTTTCTACCACTACTGTGGTGATGAGCCCGCTAAGGAACTTTTGTAGTGAAAAAGTAGCTTCATTTAATGTTTTGTTGCACATTGTTCAGCATAGTTGTCGACACTGCCACATCAGAGCAATTGACTGCTGGCTATTGTCGACAAAAGAGAGCTAAGGGTTAGAAACTGCTCCCTTTCAAGTTGCTGTTAGAGTATACATCCACTGCAACCGTCCATTGTTGCAAGGGAGGTCTTTTGGCTGCAGTTTAGGGAGCTCTCGCATGACTTCATGCGTAGTTATAAAGGGGAGCTCTGCATGTTTCAAGAAACCTCTTGATGTCTTTAATGTAAGCTTTGTTTAGACGTATGTGGCATTGCTTTCATTTGCAAGTTTTTGTTCCCAGTCCTTGTGTTTATGTTACATTGTTCAAGGCATAGCAAACATGCAAACATGCTACAAGTCGAGATTGTAAAAGCAGCCCTACAACAGGACAAGCGCAAGCTAATAATATTGAATGATGCAGCTACAATGGAAATTTTTGCTTAGAGTACCTTTTTGATATAACTGTAATATGATATATTGTAGTTCTTTAAATATTAAGTATTTCACGTAATATGCTGTGCAAATCCATATTTTACATTCCTTCCTAAAATGTATTCTGTTGTGTGAAAGCAGGTTGTTGCTTATACCAAAATGTATCCTGAATGATGGCATGCCTGTTCCACCACTGCTAATGATCCTGAAGGGGCCGTGAAAAAAATGCAGAGCTGCCTTGCTCTAATTTCAGTGCCTCAGTGAGCATTGAACGTCCCAATTCCAAAATATCTTGGTGCAACGTGCAGTGTATATTTAATAACACCCATTTGAAATCCTAGTCTTTTGCGATCCCGAAACGACCACAAGCCGGCATGGGCTAATTCATTGACATCACTGTGATATAATGGATTCATATGAACCCTAGAAAGTAAGACAATACTTGAGCCCCATGTGGTACCATTGTATGATGACTAGGCTGAAGCACTATTTGTTTTCCCATTGCCCCCAAAGGTGCACCAATCTATGAGGCTGTGGTGCCAACTAAGATGACGTCAGCTGTAGCATTGAGGGGCATGTGTGCTGGGCAAATCGAAACTGTGTTTTTATCATTCTAAATCCACACATGATGCAAGGAACGGTGTAAATCATATTTTGGAGAGACAGGATTCCAAATTATACATATAAAAAAATTTCCAGAAAATCTTTCACGACCCTTTTTAATCATGCATTATATTTTGTACAGCACAAGTAATCTCAAGTTGTTCATCTTGCCTTACAACTTTATTCCACATGATTTTGATTTCAAAGCACACATTGATTGGTGCTTGGGGACCATGAAAAAGTGCGGATCCATTAGCCACATTCAACTCCCACTTGCAGCATTCATATGTAGGTTCTAGTACTTATCTATAGCTCTTTCTTCGTCCAAAAAGTAAAGCAAAGCAGGAAAGAAGGTGCAATGCTAACTAACTTGAATAAATGTAAAAGCACACAGAACACACAGATGAGGAGAGGTACAAAAAGAAGAAAAGAAAAACACACATGCAGGTGCTATTTCCAACAACCTTTATCACTGCGATACCGGTGTTACTTATACACCACCTAATCTGCCTTATCCCGTATGCATAAGTCTGATTTCACCAAAACTTGACACAATTCAAAACAGTGTTGTCATACTAAGAAAATCAAATCCTTGTTTTTGTCACTGCAATTTATGGCTTGCTCATACACATTTCACCCACCTTTACAATCTCTTTTGTCTCGACAGTTTCGCTTGTTAGCTAATTTCTGTTCCAGCACACTATTCTACGTGTGTTTAACAGAACAGAACCGCATTCCTTACAATGCATTATCACTCTGCTCACTGAAGCGCTGATTAAGGAAACGGCCGGTTTGGCCTTCATGGATGCGATGACGTGTCAATGGTAAGCAATATACAACACGTTCAGAACATTCCACAAAGCTCTCATCTTTTGTGCGGTTCTTTTGTGCGGTTCTTTCTGCAGCCACGATTGCTGTGTAGGTTTGGAGCCGTGACCTTGGACAGCCTTTTCAGCTTGCTTGGTGCTGACAAGACTGTGGACGTTTACTCGCTCAGAATTTTTTTTAAATTGTGGGAGGCCTCTATAGGGAGGCCTATATAAGGTAACACACTTATGTGAGTCCCTCGCTCAAACTGTTTGGCTGGTGTTTGACCAACATTTCAAGTCTCAAGATACGCCCAACCACAGAGACTAGTGAAGTCTCAGTGGCTCCTGCTGGTGTTACGAGCCACGTGCAAGTAAGGCACTGCTCCCTTACTACTCAGCTCATTCAAGAGGGCAGTAGCTTACGACGTAGCTGACTCAAAACTGGTAAAGAGGGCAGTAGTTTCAAGAATGCCTTAATGATATCGTGCCATCACTCGGTTGCTGTAAGGTACGGCCAACAAAAATAAGACTGACTGATGCTGGCTACCCCCAGATTTTAGTAGTCTCTGTGGCTGAGCGTATCTCGATACTTGAAAAAAGTTGGTCAAACAACAGGCAATGCGGTCGCGTAAGTGTGTTACCTTACATACACAAGGCCCCCTACAATTAAAAAAAAATTGGTCAGCGAGCAAACGTGCATGTAGTTTTGTCAGCACCAAACAAGCTGGAAAGGTCACGATTCGAAACGCACACAGGAATCATGGCAGCGGAAAGAACTGCACAAAAAACAACAGGTTTGTGGAATGCACTGAATGTGCTGTTTATTGCCTACCGTTGACATGTGGTCGCAGCTATGTTGGCTAAACCGGCTGTAGGCTTAGTGAGTGCATAAGTGAGCACAGTTATAATGTCAAGAACATGGCTGGTGTTTTTTTTTTTTTGCAATGCATTGTAAGGAGCGTGTTTGTGTTCCATTCTTTAACATGTTGAGAACAGTGCACCGGAACAGAAAGTAGCTAAGAAGGGAGATTATCGAGGCTCAAGAGAATGTAAAGGTGGGTGAAATGTGTTTGAGCCAGCCATAAATTGCACTGACAAAAACAAGAATTTGATTATCTGAGTATGACAACACTGTTTTGAATTTTGTCAAGTTTTGCTGACCTCAGACTTATGTGCACAGGATATGGCCGATTAGGTGGTGTATATGTAGCACGGGTATCGCAATGATAAATGGTATTGGAAGTGGTGCCTGCATGCGTATTTTTTTTGTGCCTCTCCTCGTCCGTGTGTTCTGTGCACTTTTATGTTTCTTCAAGATTATGTAGCAACATTAGGTTGTAGTTACCACTATTACGCCTTGGAATTGCTAGTGTTCGAACACGCCAAAGCTTATCAATTGCATACCAATGCAAAGCCCTGGTACTATGGGGACATTTGTTTCACTGCCTGCATTTTTGTGGTTGGGCACACACAAAACATTACTTCTGTAGTTGCAGGCCTTTTAAGCAGAACAGCCCAACCAATTTTGTTGTTCATCCTTAGGAACACTGTTAAGTTCACTTATGCAGGGTTTTGTCATGTCTTCCATGGTAAACTGTTAGTCAAAGAGCACAAATACCTTGCACTGCCAACCAGTGTGGACATCATAATATGTGCCATGTGTCTAAATATAAGATAGACATTACTAACCATAATGAACATGAGAACAACGCTTCATCATGCTCATTAGCCTCACAATACAGGTGGGTAAATAGACAAAAAACTGTAAAGTGATTAAAAGGGTCACAAGTCAATGTCTGTACACCACACAAGGGTCACATAACACTGATACAGTACGCCATGATAATGACCACAAGCATAATTCAAGCATGGCAATTTTACCTCACAAAAAGTAAAAATTAGGAACTACTGCTATGGGAAAGTGGTCATGATGATTGCCTAATGAAAGGTACAGGTCTAAGGATGTGACACAAGTTATTGTCACATGCATGACATGATGTCCTACAGTGCGATCATGACTAAGCAAAAGAGATTGCAACTCTTAAATTAGTGCAGTGGGTTTAGAAATTGATACTATGATAGTAAGAGAAGGACACTTTACAGAATTATGATAGAAGACGGTCATGCTCATGACTGAACAGTAATGATATTGGCAGCAAAAAACCCGTTCTACCACTAAAGGTTCAGAGTTCAGACTCCAAAGTCATGTTTGGACTACGAAAGGCCTGAGATTTTGTCTTTGTATCACTTCAGTGATCACTGAGGATTCCTCGGAATTTTTTTGACCACCAGCTAAGATTTTCCTAATTGAATAGACGTTTCGAACACACACCTTCCGTGAAGAAGCTGCACTGTATTTGCCTCACATTTTGATGTTTTTGTGAAGAAGAGCTAGAATATGTGCATTTTCATTTTCAAGGAACACTACTGCAATCTCATGGGGTTAACGGCCATGTGATAAATCATAGCAAGGATAGCAATTATTGTACTGTTACGCCTTAAAACTGTATGTTAGAGATATGCAGAGATGTTAGAGTTATGTTAGAGATATGCAGGGTCTTAATCTGCAAGTGCGTAAGGTAGATCTTTTATAGTATTTAATTCCATGATTTGCTTCTTATTATTCAATTGTTTTTACAGGAAGCATTGGTTCAGAGAAGCGCTAGATGGCCTACTAGCAGCAGCCTGCCAAAAGGTCCCTCGCGTATATCAGACTTTCATCCTGATGTATCCAGGTGGTGCTTTAACACAGTGGAACTCAAGCAAACGTAAGGTTTTTTCCCACCTGTTGATAGTCAACTTACTGCTGCCTAGCTGCCATCAGTCTCACAATGTAATTTCCATCTTTGAGTGTCACCTTCAGTTTGCCGTGCATATTTTACTAACATGTACTGTGCAAGTTATAGGTCACCAGAGTCTGAGATCGTGCCGTAGTGCCTGATTCCTATGTCCCCCCAGAGAAAGCTTTAGCCTGCTGGATGAGATTAAAGTGCTGTGATCTCGCACATTATTTTGTGGCACCATATACATTCCACTATGTGTGGATTTTAAAAAAAGGGATGCCTGAGACCTGACATTATAAAAGAAATTTTGTGCTTATTCTTACCTGTGGTGTACACTCAGATCTGTTATTTAGAGAACTGTCAGCCATCACTACAAGCATTATGACTAGACAAATAATCAAACACACACACAACATTAGAAATACCTTTACACATAACGGAATGCCTGCAGCTCCTTGTGTCACACTTCGGCAATGATTGCTTGCAGCAACCTAACCGTATAGACTGTGGACACAATGTTGTACTGCAGAAAAAATTTAATACACATTTGGAGGTAATGACGTTTACAGATGAAAGAATAGACTGGCATTTATTAAGAAGTAGAAACATATTCACAAGTGCGGGGGAAAACTACACGAGTTTTAGGCTCCTGCCTCACTACCACGGAAGAACGAGGGTTACTGGCATGCGAACAACAGACCCAATTGGATTGCAGTGTAGTGCTATCAGGAATCTGCAGGTTATTTCTCATTTGCCAAGCACAGGGACTGCAGCTTCTTGGGAAAGCGAACGCAGAGTCACTAAACATGTAGGGAATGCTGTTGTCAGAGACGATCAACTAATACTGGTTCACTTTTCATTTACCATACATCTCAGCCAGATCTAGGTGTTTCGAAAATGCTTAATGTCCCCTGATAAAGGTTCCAGTCATTCTTGGGCTACTTAAACATGAAAAAAACTTTGTCTCTCTGTCTGTCTGTTACTTGATTCAACTAACTGCCTGGCCGAAACCGATTCACCTGGGTGGTGAAAGCCAAGCGAGCTATTAGCACTTGTGGTGCAGTGGCATGTGTGTCAACTCGATAAAGCGCAAAGAAACCTCAGGCTTAATTAAGGAAAGATATATGTACGTAACCATGATCTGGAGCGTTCATTTAATTATAATACACATTGGACTGGTTTCTAAACTAGTAAATGAAAAATCAGCACATTAGAAATGGTCTTGAAGAGACACCAACGTAACAAAATGTCCAAACACATGGCGAAAGAGCAGGGCAAATGCAGGAAACTTGAATTCAGCGAAATCCCCATTGCATTCCTCATGGGAGGAGAGCAAAGGTTTGTTTTAAAGAATGACAGCCCCTACTCCAGCGTTTATGAAATGAAGGCCACATTGGGATGGGATCTGCTCCGTGTACATAGACAAAAATTAAGGCTTAAACTATTGCGCCAAATATACAACTCTAACACAGGTATTAATCATTATAACTACTTTTTTTGAGTGCACTACTCATCTACTCGCTGTGATAACAACAAAAACATTTCTACCTTTAAATACAGAAGCAACACTTTTTTACTTGTTCTTTTCTAAAACAATAAGGAATTGAAATAGCTTAAGAGATGATTTGCTAAACACAACAGATAATGATTTATATTTTTTTATATGTTGCAACATCACTCTTCAGAAACGAATGTGTGTACTAAGTAACTTTAAAATGTATTTGTTGGGCCATGCTTATGCTTCTGTGATAATATTAGGGGTCTCTGTATGTGTGTGCATGTGTGTGTGTGTGTGTGTCTGTGCAACACATTCTTTTTTACTGGTTATGTTTTTCCCCTCTGTAATGCCTCTATGGCAATGTAGGAAATGTGTAAATAAATACAGAAATATCAGGGGCAACAGAAGACTGTCATCTTTCGACTTCATTTGCAGCGAAGAAAGCAGGTATGCACCATTTTTTGTATTTCCTGTTGTCTACTGAACTACACATTGCTTTAACTGGGCATGTAAAGCGATGGGCAGGTTGTCTTTACACACCCAATTTTGCATTGGTTACAACTGCGTACCTTGTCATTAGTATGCTGCTTTAATCCAATCATAAACCAGCATTGACATAAGAGAAAGGAAATTGCACAGGGTATTTGCGCAGTTCAGGTTTTCAAAATTAGTCCACAATTCCGCAATGTCCAGCAGCCAGCATACGTACCTGCAGATGAGAGGCATGAACCCGCGTAACCTAAGACTTATTTGCTATATTGCATACAGCACTCTGCATACCAGCCTTGATACAGAATACGAACTGTACTATGGTGTGCAAGATGATGCAACCTGCACTGCTTTTAAATTACACCTCATGCAGCTGGCTCTGCTGTGGTGTCACACAGTAGCTGGAAATGTGAGTAGACCTCTTGTATGCTTGCTGACCGGTACCAGTCTGACTCAACAAACCTAAATGTTGCGGTAGTTAGAGCATCTAAGGTAATTTTTCTTTTCATGGTGGCATTATACAGTCTTAATAAAGAATATTTTAATACAGTTTGCAGGCTCCTTTGTTAATTAAGTATATGTTGTACCTTTTCATTTTGCAGGCACCTGTTCCCCACTAATCCACCTAGGAGGACAAACTGGGATGCTGGACAGCATTCAAGAGCATCTCTACATTTCAAAGATAATGAAGGGAATCACCACATAACGCATATGTCTTACTTAAAGAAGAAAACTGAATTTTGCAGGTTAAGCACAGCAGTTTAGTCGCAGATTATGCCATTGAGCTTCTCTCATTGTCTGTAATGTGTTTGTTCTGTGCCACAACAATGCGTAATTATAGAGACTACAATGTTTGTTATGCACTGTGCGTGCACTATTTCTTGTGTCTGAGTTCGCATGGTGTAGTTGTATGGCTTCCTTTCTTTTTTAGTAAATTAACCCCAAATAATTTCACACATAGTAAAGTGGTTAGGCGTACATGGCTTCCTTTCTCTCTCTTTAGTAAATCAGCTCCAAATAATTTATGTATAGTGAAGTGGTTAGGCTTGCAAGGCTTTCTTTCTCCATCTTTAGTAAATAAGGCCCAAATAATTTCGTACATAGTGAAGTGGTTAGGCTTAAATGGCTTCGTTATCTTTAGTAAAAAGCTCCAAAAAATTCCACGCATAGGGAAATGGTTGCAAGTTAGCACTCTGTCCACTTGTGTCATTCTGCTTGGCCGTTTCTCTTGTTCCATAATGCGCTATACCAGTTCAAGAAATAGTTAGGCTTGCATGGCTTCCTTTTTCTACCGTTAGTATATAAGCCCCAAAAAATTTCACATATAGTGAAGTGTCGGAGAGGGACGTCACATGAACAAGTGCTTCAGCAGCGAAACCTTCCCATCGATAATCTTTATCTACGCAACAACACTGTTGCATCTAAAAAATGTCATGGTGGCAAGACGCACTTCTATAAGCTTTTGTGCTCTGCGAGTCATTGATACTGAGCTGACTTTTCATCCTATGTGTCTTTTGGAGCCAATACATGCCTTGTACTATTTGATAGTCATGCAGTACCACTTCTCGTGTCAAGTAAAATGATTCATGCCAAAGCACTTGGCCATTGTCTGTCACACAGCTGTGCTGTCCAATAACTGTCTGATCTATAAATGAGAGCACGAAATGTGCCACAAGTGGGCGCTTGCTACATTTCTTCCTTGCTCGCATGGTGTGGTTAGGCTTGCATGGCTTCCTTTTTCTATCTTTAGTAAATAAGCCCCAAATAATTTCACACATAGTGATGTGGGTAGGCTTACATGGCTTCCTTGCTTTATCTTTAGTAAAAAAGCTCCAAATAATTTCAGGCATAGGGAAATGGCTAGGCTTGCATGGCTTCCTTTCTCTACCTTTAGTAAATATAGCAAATAAGCCCCAAGAAATTTCACGTATAGTGAAGTCTTGCAGAGGGACGTTGCATCAATAAGAGCTTCATCAGCGAAACCTTTTCCATCGATAATCTTTATGGGCACAGAACTGTTGCATATAAAACAGGTCAGGGCGGAATGCCGCTTAAGCTTTTGGGCATTTCGAGTTAATGAAGCTGGACTGATTTCTCTGCTCAGGTGTTTTTTACGGCCATGACATCTCATGTGCTAGGTTGTAATCACGCAGCACCAACTTGTCAAATACAGTGCTTCACATGAAACCTTGTGTGCATTGTCTGCCACACTCTTGTGCTATCCAACAACAGCGTGGTCTGGAAATAAGACTAAATGTGCCACATCTAGGTGTCCACAACATTTTCTTGTTTGTTTGCTTTTATGGTGCATTGTGATTGCTTGGCTTATTCTACTTTCATAAATCATTGCACAAGTGTCTCATCTCAGTCACTAAACTGAGTGTCGTTTTAAGGATGTTTTTGCAGCTGCTAAAGGTAATCTGGTAAGTAATACGCATATTGTATATGGAAAGAGCTACACCTTCTAGGGAAGTATTTTGGAGAAAGCTGTTCCACATTTGTGATGATCTGATAAGACTAGGTACACATGCAGTGGCGCTGGATGTTTCCAACCGTCACTGCGTCTGTACTCGAGTGGTGTGTTTGGGCTTTCAGGAGTTATCTTTTACCTTCCTAGGTAAACAAACCTGCACTTTGTTGCGATATTAGTATTGCAAACAAAAGCACCACAAACTTAAGTTGCAAGAGGCTGTCCTACTTCTGTGCCATTGTATAATGTGCAAAATAAAGCCATCAAATATATGTTATGTTTTTATTACTTGTACGATTTTCTAGGGAATAAAATTTTGTTTTCGTAGAAAAGGGAATATGCTGTCATTATTTGAGTATGCTACCCACACTTCATATTGACCATACAAAGAGCACAATTGCTTTTTTGGCATGGTCAATATTGAAGTTACAGGTAATACGTGGTAAGTATTTCACGAAGCTGCCAATCTAATACAGGACCATCCATTTCTTTATTACGGGTCAAGGTAGTAATGCCTTTTTCAAATCTCTACGTATAATATAAATGCACTGTACGTATTGAGAATTCTCGGGCTTGATGCTTTCTGATTACGGAAATAGGTTGGCAGCATTTTACTTCCAACTTTCTCCGTATTCGGGGCCCATTTTTTACAGTGTAGGTAGTGTCGAAGACGGGCTCCAAAGGACTGATTTCCTGTAGCCACCAATTCATAATAATTAAAGAGTTAGTTAGCGTAATTTCGCTAATTATGCATGCAAGAGTAGAAATTTTTCTGCATCTAGAGGCCGCCAATCCGTATAATCAAATGGTACACAAGACATTCCCGGGATTTATGTCTTTCTAATTTAAAAAATATGTTGCATCAAAAAAAAACCCGGTATATATATATATATATATATATATATATATATATATATTGTCACGGTGCTCAGAGATGAGGACAACGACGATCGCTAGGGAGACGACGAAGGCGACGTAGGGGGATAGCCTCTCAGCCTGTGATTGGGCCTCTGCCGGCGATATCGTTCCTGTTATTAAAACGGCCTTTCCATTGAGCCTTATATCTATGCTCGTTCCATCGTGGTGGAGGTGCGGGGTAGTGAACAAGACGGAACTCCGCAGCGGTCTTGTCCTCGGCCAGTCCTACCATGCCGACAGACGACCAGGCCGACGGGTCAGCCACAGCATCAGCACCCGCGCCGTCAGCCCACGCAACGCATGCACCTGCAACGCGCCACCGCCGGTCGTCCTGACTCACCCGCGCGACTCCGGCAATTTCTCTGGTAAGGATACCGAGAACGTCGCGGAATGGTTGGTCCTGTACGAACGCGTCGCAGCGCACAACCGGTGGGCCCCGACACTCCTGCTTGCCAATCTGGTCTCCTACCTCAAGGGCTCGGCACGCCTCTGGTATGATACCAACGAGGAAGAACTGACGAGCTGGGATTTGTGCAAGCAAAAGTTGCGCGATTTATTCGGCCGACTCGCTGGCGGCATGTTCGCTGCTACAAAAGATCTATCTTGTCGGGCTGGGACTGCTACAGAGTCTTACGTCGCGTATATCCTTGACATCTTAGCTCTGTGCCGCCGCGTCGATTCCAGCATATCCGAAGCTGACAAAGTGGGCCATATTCTGAAAGGCATCGCCGATGACGCGTTTAACTTGCTGGTAGTTAAAGACTGCTCTACCGTCGACGAAATTATCAGCGAGTGCAGACGTTTCGAGGGTGCGAAGAGCCGTCGCATCACGAAGCAGATCATGCGGCTTCGCAACACGGCCGCTACGTCGTCGTGCGAAGACGCTTATTCTTCCCTTCAGCCGACCACCTCTGATAGCGTTCTGCGCATTGTGCGGCGTGAAATCGAGGCTGCATCACCTTCTTCCTTTGTGCGCCCTTCGGAGGATACACAGCCGACGATTTCTCTTATCCAGGCAGTCGTCCGCGATGAGCTTGCAAACGCAGGCATTCAACCAGTGTGTTCCACGACTCGCCCTTCGACTCGACCTACTGCTCCCTTTCATCGACCACCACCGACGTTTCGGCGCTAGCGCGATCCGGCCCAATGGCGTACACCTGCCGGCAAGCCTAGACGCTTCACGTGTAACGGCGTAGGGCATATCTCCCGCTATTGTTCTTATTGTCAGCCGTCGTATTCGCGCCCTCTGTATTACACACGACGTTCATCATTTAGCGCTGCTACTGAACCGACCTACCGTGAACCCATGTATCGTGAGCAGACCTACCGTGGCCCGACGTACCGCAACCCTCCGATGTACGCCAGGCTATCAAGCCGGTCACCTTCACCGAACGATCGTCGCTCCCGCTCGCCTCTTCCCCGCCGTCCATCGCCGCACCCCTCTGTACGCTCACCTCAGGAAAACTGAAAAATGCAGCTCCCGGATGTGACGCTGAATTGGAACCCCGACCTGGAAATCCTCTACTTACATTGCCGACAGACCCTAACCTAATCGCCGTACAAGTTGACGCCCTACCAGTAACCGCCCTGATCGACGCCGGTGCCCACATCTCAGTTATGAGTGCTGCCCTCCGAAAGCGGCTCAAGAAAGTACTTACACCTGCCGAAACCCGCATAGTGCAAGTTGCAGACGGAGGAATGCCCGCAGTGCTGGGAATGTGTAGCGCCCGTGTAAGTGTTGGGGGTCGCCAGGCGTCCGTATTGTTTCATGTACTTGAACACTGCCCTCACGACATAATCCTTGGCCTTGATTTTTTGTCTACTCACTCGGCTATAATTGACTGCTCGGCTGGCGTGGTCCAATTCGATTTGCCAGATATTCCCAACGTCCCCGTCAAAGCAGAGACACAGCTCTGTTCTGCTGACTTTGTTCGCCTGCTGCCTCAAGCAGTTACTTATATTACTGTTCGGCATAACCCCTCTGTGCCGGTTGGCGACTATGTGGTCACCCCTTCTGTCAGTGCCTTACTCTCGCGCGGCGTTTCGTTTCCCCACACCGTTGTGACCATCTCGGCAAACACAGCTTACCTTCCGCTCCTGAACTTTAGTTTCTGCCCTCAGGTCCTACCCCAAGGCATGTCCCTTGCCACACTTTCGCCGTCGCACGAGTACCAACTTGCAGCTCTTTCGCCTTACCCATCTCGCACCAGCTCTTCAGCCGACTCCAACGTTGTTCCCGCAACATCTCGTGCAGCACGCGGCGATATAACCAAGATGATAGCCCACGACCTGTCGCCCTCACAGGGCGACGACCTCCGTGATCTGCTCACCAGCTATGCCGACATTTCTGACTTTGAAGGTCGACCTTTGGGACAAACGTCCCTTGCGCAGCATCGCATACATACGGGCGATGCAGCACCTATTCATAGACAGCCTTATCGCGTCTCAAATGCCGAACGCCGAGTGATAAAGCAGGAAGTAGACAAGATGCTTACCAAGGGCATCATAGAAACGTCCTCGAGCCCGTGGGCTTCTCCTGTTGTTCTGGTTAAAAAGAAGGATAACACCAGAAGGTTCTGTGTCGACTATCGGAATCTAAAAGAAATAAACAAGAAAGACGTCTATCTACTGCCACGCATAGATGACTGCATTAGATTGCCTACACGGTGCGACTTATTTTTCGTCAATGGATCTTCGCTCTGGTTACTGGCAGATTGCTGTCGACGACATGGACCGTGAGAAGATCGCGTTTGTAACGCCAGATGGCCTTTATCAGTTCAGAGTCATGCCGTTCGGTCTGTGCAATACCCCATCCACCTTCGAGCGCATGATGGACACGTTCCGGCACAGCTTTAGGTGGTCCATCTGTCTTTGTTATCTCGATGACGTCATCGTCTTCTCTCCGACCTTCCACACGCACCTTGAGCGCCTTTTGTCTGTTCTTTCGGTTTTCTGTGCTGCTGGACTACAGCTGAATTCTTCCAAGTGCCACTTTGGTCAACGCCAAATTACTATTCTCGGTTACCTCGTCGACGCGTCTGGCGTGCGCCCTGACCCTACCAAAGTTCGTGCTGTCCTCGATTTCCCTACTCCGACATGTGTCAAAGACGTCCGAAGTTTTGTCGGCTTGTGCTCTTGTTTCCGTCTCTTTGTCAGAAATTTTGCATACATTGCTCAGCCTCTGACCGATCTTCTGAAGATAGGCGTACCCTCTTCTTGGGACCCTGACCAAGCCGAGGCCTTCGCACGTCTTATCACCGTGCTCAATAGCACTCTAATTCTTGCACATTACGACCCATCTGCGCCAACAGAGGTCCGAACAGATGCTAGTAGGCATGGAATTGGCGCTGTTCTAGCCCAGAGTCAACGCGGAAATGACAGAGTTATAGCGTTACGCCAGTCGCCTGCTTTCACACGCGGAACGCAATTACACCATTACAGAGAGTGAGTGCCTTGCACTTGTGCGGGCGGTGATCAAATTCCGGCCATACCTCTATGGCCGGCCTTTCACTGTTACCACACACCACCATGCTCTCTGCTGGCTTTCGACGCTTAAAGATCCAGCGGGTCGTCTAGGCGTTGGGCCTTACGTCTGCAAAAATTCGACTATACAGTGGTGTACATGTCCGGTAGGCTGCATCAGGACGCCGACTACTTGTCTCGCCACCCCGTCGAAACTTCGGACTCCCATAATGCACCTTCTGGTATCTTCACGCTCGATGCTTTTATGAACTTCGGTCAAGAGCAAGAACGTGATGCATCATTGCGTGAAGTAATGCTCCGCCTACGCTCTGACCCCTCTGACCCTTCCCTTCGCATGTTTCTCACCATAGATAACGTCTTATACCGCCGAAACATGTGCCCCGATGGACCAGAACTACTGATAGTTGTTCCCTCTCATCTGCAGGCGACTGTACTCGAGCAGCTCCATAATGTGCCTACTGTGGGACACCTTGGTATTTCCCGGACGCACGACCGTGTTCGGCGACGATTCTGGCCTGGGCTCTACCGTTCCCTGCGTCGTTATGTCAATGCCTGCGAACCATGCCAACGTCGTAAAAGGCCAGCTCTCCTTCCGGCCGGACTTCTTCATCCGGACTTCTTCCGGCCAGCTCTCCTTCCGTCCGGCCGGACCTCTCCTTCCGGCCGGACTTCCGGCCGATTGACATACCACCTGAACCGTTTTACCGTGTCGGCCTGGAACTGTTGGGCCCTTTCCCTACTTCACGATCAGGAAATAAGTGGATTGCCGTTGCGACAGATTATTCAACCCGCTTCGCCATCACTCGGGCCATTCAGACCAGTTGCGCTACCGACGTCGCGGACTTCCTCCTGCAAGACGTCATTTTTCACCATGGAGCTCCTCGGCAGCTTCTTACAGCAGAGGCCGCTACTTTGTGTCTAAGGTTGTTGAAGATCTCCTTCGCTCTTGTGCCACGAAACACAAATTAACGTCGGCGTATCACCCTCAAACGAACGGCCTCACGGAACGCCTGAACCGAACACTTACCGATATGCTGTCTATGTATGTTTCGTCAGATCATCGAGACTGGGACATCGCCCTTCCATTTGTGACGTTCGCCTATAACTCGTCACGCCACGACACCGCTCTATACTCCCCGTTCTATCTCGTGTATGGACGGGAACCGACCTTGCCGTTTGACACGCTCCTGCAACTGATACAGATTCGCCCTCTGAATATGCTCGCGACACTATTGCTACGGCTGCCAAGGCACGCGAAATCGCCCATCGTCGGCTATCTGCGTCGCAGGACAGACAAAAGCATATGTACGACAACCGTCATCATGACCTCCGGTTCTCTGTCGGCGACCTCGTCCTTCTTTGGACTCCTTCCCGGCGTGTCGGCCTCTCTGAAAAACAGCTCTCCCGCTACTCCGGCCCCTACCGCATCATCCGACAAGTCACTGATGTGACTTACGAAATTGCTCCAGCCGATGCTTCACCGTCATCTACGTCATGCGATGTCGTCCATATCGGTTGCCTCAAGCCATACCATGCCATTCCGACCTAGCAGGCGCCGGGTCGGCGCTTTTCCCGCCGGTGGTAATGTCACGGTGCTCAGAGATGAGGACAACTACAATCGCTAGGGAGACGACGAAAGCGACGTAGGGGGACAGCATCTCGGCCTATGATTGGGCCTGTGCCGGCGATATCGCTCCTGTTATGAATACGGCCTTCCCATTGAGCCTTCTATCTCTGCTCGTATATATATATATAATATTATATATATATATATATATATATATATATTATATATATATATTGTAACGTACAAAATCCACAACAAATCACAAGAAGAACACTTCTTTATCTGCGAGCCATATCTATCAACTCCGCCATTGTCACTCTTGTACATTTAGTCTTCCGACCTCCCACGCCCATCCTGAGCCAGTGCCCCACTACGATTCCTTGCGCCTGTTACAGTATATACTACAGCAGGCGCAGAAGCGAATTGCGCACTTTCGAAACGCGTGGGTTGACTAAAAGAAGTGCGCTATTCGCTTCTGCATCTGCTTTTGAACCAGTCCTAAAAGCTTCTCTCTCACTCTCTCTCTCTCTCTCTATATATAATATATATATATATATATATAATCGGCTTCCTTCATTATGACCCGGTTTTCCCCAAAATAAGTTTTCGGGGAAATTTCTTGGTGACTGGTCTGTCACGCTTCATTTCTCTCTTATTACCTCTTTTTCGAGTTTTACCTGTCCTTGCGTGCCAACAAACGAGAGGGGTCTGATGTTTTCGTTTCTGCCTTTTATTACCGTTTTTTCACTTGTGGATAAAATACTACTGCCGCTGTTGCCGTGCTTTTACCGATGTCAAGAATAGTGAGAAGTGATTTGTGAAATGAATGCACGGGCAAGATGATGTGCTTAAAAAATAGGAGATCGATGATCATGCGAACACGTGCTCGGTGAAAGCTTTCGTAGCCTTGATCAGTCTGTAGCTTTCCCAGCCTGGACAACACAGATTTCTTTGAAGCACCAGTCGTAGGGCAGGTATACCACATTCGGATTCTCACAATTCACAATTTCAATTCTAAACGTGAAGTAAACGACGTCCTTTCACTACGCTGTCGTAGCATTTGCTTTCACAACTGGTATCGTACTTTTCAGCGTATTATGCATGCCGTCTCCTTATTTCAGACCCGATTGTCTTAACCCTAACGTATCCTGGCGAGTCCTCCCCATCATTAGACCACCCAGGGTGACTGCGAAAAAAATGAAGGCGTTGTGAGAAAAGTCTCAACACAACCGCAGTTGACATGACGATGTCGCGCCGAATGGCAGTCACGATGGCGTCAAGGCCTTACCACTAGCTCAGAAAATCATCGTCAGCTCGCGCCACACCAGCAGCATCTTCACTACATCTTTAACCCTCCCAGGAGGCCGAGCCACTCCGGTGGGCTCAGGCGCCGTGAGAACAAGCGGTTCATGATATTGTTTCAGACTATGGATGTGCACAGTCTCGCGGCCGCGACGGCGCATGTCCGTGGTGGGTGTGATGAGGTAGTTGATGGGAGAATTTTGCCGCAGGATCCTGTAAGGGCCGTGATACTTCGACGCAAACTTCGGGATGACACCTGGCGTAGGTGTGGAGGGCACCCACGGCCAAACGAGAACGCCGGGCGGGAACTGCCGGTTTCGCAGGCCATCGTCGCGGCGAAAATTCTTCGATGCTTGTTGTTGGGTGGTGTGGGAGCGAGCTAGTTGGTGACATTCTTCAGCATATCGAGCGGCTTCGGAAACCGGGGTGACCTCGGATGAGTCGGGACGGTTAGGTAGGATAGTGCCGATCGGCGACGACGGTTTTCGGCCATAAAGCAAGAAGAAAGGGGAAAAGCCGGTAGTCGCTTGAGGCGCCGTATTGTAGGGGTACGTTACAAATGGCAGAATGACATCCCAGTCAATGTGGTTTGAGGTGACGTACATCGAAATGATTTCGCCAAGAGTTCTGTTAAAGCGCTCGGTCAGCCCGTTTGTTTGCAGGCGATAGGCGGTGTTGCAGCGCTGAATAATACCGCATTCAGCAAGTAGCTTTTCCACAACATCGGCGAGAAAGACGAGGCCTCGGTCGCTCAAGAGTTCGCGCGGTGCGCCGTGACGAAGAACGAAGCGGTGGAGAAGGAAGGAAGCAACGTCACGAGATGTCGCGGATGGGAGGGCAGCAGTTTCCGCGACCCTCGTGAGGTGGTTGATAGCCACAATAACCCATCGATTTCCGGCAGCAGTGTATGGCAGGGGTCCGTATAGGTCTATGCCAATCCGGTCAAATGGGCGCGATGGGCATGGGAAAGGCAGCATTGGCGCAGAAGGGCGGCAAGGACCAGGCTTGCGGTGGTGGTACTCTGTGCAGGATCGAATGTACTCTTGCACAAAGGTGTACATGCCGCGCCCATAATATCTGAGGCGCAGTCTGGCGTAAGTTTTGAACAGATCAGCCTGTGCGCACTGAGGATCAGAATGGAAAGCGGCGCATATGTTGCGCGGAGCTGTCTCGGTATGACGAGAATCCTTTTGCGCCCATCCACTCTTAGCTGAAGGGGGAGTAATGCGAGGGTAGGGCAACTTCATTACTCTACCCAGAGTTATTCAACTCTAGGTGGGAGGAATGCGGAGTCAGCCGCGGGGCTTACTCTTCCGTTAAGGAAGAGTAACATGGTCTGCGAGCTCCCATGCTGCTTATGTAGAGTTAGAAACTTGCGGAACTCCAGCGTCCGTAGCGTGAACAGCGCCCAGTACTCCATCGTTCGCAAATATCGCCGCACAACGATGTGCGATTGCAGCGTTGCCGGCCTGGACGTGGCAAGCCTCAACGTACCTTGATGTCCCGAATATACAGTTCAACAAGAAAAAGTACGCGCGACTCTCTGCGAGCGCGCCGCGTAAAGATTGTGCGTCGGCGCACGCAGTCGGATCGCGTCTCCGGACGGCCTACCTGACGCGCACCGATCGGCACCAACAACAGAAAGCAAGCCAAGAATTCCACCACTGCGCTTATAATACGCTGCTAAAGACGAGTGCGCGCGCAAGGAGACAAAACAAAAAGCAAAAGCAAATGCAGGTGGGTGGAGAGATATCAACAGAACAGCGCCGGGCGCCGGTGAGAGAGTTCCGTCGGGCGCCAGTCTGCGCCAGTTGCGCCTGTGCCGCTCTGGGTGCCCGAAGCAAGCTCAGCCGTATCGCGGATATCGAAATTATATGGCCAGTTGGCTCTGTGAACGCTGCATAAGAATGGTGCTGTTGAGTTGACACACTGTGCGTGTTTTGTGCGGGCAGTCTCACTGTGTTCTCTTCGCTGAACGCGAAGGTTGTGAGGCGACGGCAGGGCAACTTATGTCATGCTGCGACAGTGATGGTTTCGCCATGCCGCGACGCGCAACCGTGCAAGCTCGGCCCATTCCGGCGCACCCATGGTAAGTCATGCATTTGTTTTGTTTGTTTGTTGGTCTTTATCGCCGCTCATGCATGTGTACGTGTTGTTCTACACAGCGCGCTGTCTAAGCGAAATTAAAGGCAAAAAAGAGGCGTTAGGCGCATATATAGGAACGACGCGACATAAATGCGCGTTTAGGAACACCCGTGAAGGCAGTACAGGCGTCGGAAGGTCATTCGATCAGCTCACGAAATCTCTTCACTTAATAAAAAAAAAATCTTGTGTGATATTATTTCATGCGAGAAGGCTTCAACTTCATGCTTTCGGTGAATGTAAACTTACGCGAAAGACTGCGGCTATCGCAAATAATAATTGCTCGTGTAGAACATGCTGACACCACGATATGAACATGAGGCACGCAGTACCGGAGGGCTCGGGAAGTGTTGACCATCCGGTGTTCTTTTGATGTGCACTGATAACGCGTAGTATACGGGCCTCTCGCATTTTCGCCTTTTTCGAAAATGCGACCGCCGTGGCATGGATCTAATCCTCGTCATTCCGGTCAGCAGCCGATGTGTTTATCACGTCGTCATGTGTCTATATGTGCATGTAACCCATATTTTTAACATTCGCTCAGTTCCGATAATCAGTTCTTTTGTTTTTCCCCCTCAGCCGGGCAATATGTCCACATTTGCATATTATTGGCTCCTATCACTGGGGCGGCCTTTGACAAGGCGCCCGAGTGCAACATGTGTAACTGCGCGATGGACTTTACTAACATTGCGGACATTTTTAAAGTGCACCTGTAACGTTGTTTCGCGTTTCTTTGCGTTTGTGCATTTCGTATAAATGTGTGTGCCGCACAGCAAGTATGAAGCTCACAACAAACCACTTACCAGAATCTCACTGTTAACTGTAACATGTGTTTAAAAACTAGACTGCTATAAGAGAAGCGAAGTAAGCATTTTCAATGAAGATTTCATTTTTATGTGCACAAAATGTGTAATGGACCTCGTTATTTTGCATCTTTTCCAGGAAGATTTTTCCGGTGAAGCAGCGAGAGTTGCTGGCCCACCACTTTTTCCACAAGATCGATCATGGGAAGGCTTCTCTGTGCCTCACGATGTGCTGGATCAAATTCGCATACCTTTAAGACTATGAATGAACAATGGGACTTGTGTGGTTGGCTATACACAAACTGCTAGCAATCATTTGCAAACACTCTACTGCGGAAAACGTAGCACTTTTTAAAGACCCCTGTGGAAACTCCTCCAATTCGACCTTCATTAAACCCTGACTGCTTCACAGCCTACTCAGCTTTCATTTAAGCTCATGCTACTTACTAAATGGATCAAATGTAGCCAATACTTAAATGCACGTCATTGCTTAGGTCAAAGGGGCTTTCCAGCCATGGTGCTTGGTATTCATTTATTTTGAATAGGAAAATAAGGCATGTACAATGTACCGTGACATTAATGTTAAGCAAGAAAAGATCCTGCAGGTCCCCCACACTGTGTGAATCGGCGTCATGTGAAGCAGTCTGCAAAGAACTTGCCAATGACGAATTCTTTGTCATTCAACGAAGTGTTACGGGTAGAATCAAGCTCCTTGTGCAAAATGCATGAATACCCACTCAAGATGTATGCTTAACGTGGGCTAACCAGGAACGTTGATAGTATGGTGAATGAGTGATAGCTCATGGTATGATGTAATATTGATACTCACATTAGTCCAAAGCACAAATGTCTATTTTGTCAAAGAAACATGCACTATATGGTGCGTGCATTGATGTGGTCTCAGAAGCATTGTTTGTTGAGATATTCCTAGGTATAGAGCAAAGTTGCACAATAGCATACAGACATATATGCGTTGCTATGATAGTGGTCATCATACATTAGAAATGCAATTCACATAATGCAAGCACCAATATAACAACTGCTGGTACAATAGGCTTATTTACTCTAACCACGTTGGAGGAGCCGCCATAGTGGTAGTGTGCCTGCTTGCCGCCTTGAGGGCCCGTGTTCAATACCCCCCTACTGCTTCGTAGGCTGTGTGTGCATGTCTTTGTGTGTGTGTGTGTCTGTGTGTGTGTGTGTTACGTCTGCATTTCAAACGCAAGCTACGAGAAATGGTGTTCCTCTCTTGGTTTAAGAGCGAAGCTGCTTGAGCCGGTTATTCTGTGTCAATCATGAACAGCAAAATGTGTGCTGATCCTGGAAGCAATGCGCCATGTGAGGTGCAGAAAACTTCATGCAATGCTCAGTGTTGTGGGTTCGGTCCCTGCAGCCACAGTGTTTCATATGTCTATTTAGCTGGTCCTTGATTGACATAGGCCTTATCAAATCCAAACACCTGTGGCGCATACTTGCATACTGTGGTCCAAGAACTACGGTTGTGAGCTATGCATGATTGCAGTATTGTTAATCATGACATATATGATGAGTATATCAGGTTAGCAATATCAAATATTTGTCATTCATGTTAGTCGCACATTTATACCTTACCTCCAAAATGTTGGGGTCTACCAGGCAAATGAGATAGATAGATAGATAGATAGATAGATAGATAGATAGATAGATAGATAGATAGATAGATAGATAGATAGATAGATAGATAGTAACTGTGTTCACCAAGAAGTGCTTCACATTTAATAATTTATCTGGTCACAACTCATAGCCCCAGCTAGCACGTAAGCAGTTGAGTGCACTGATGTAGGCATGCCCATTATTGACAGTGGGATTATAAGTGAGCTGTAGTTGTGTATTAGTTAAAGAGTGATGCCTTAGCCTATGTAATTACCATTGTGTGTTTGCAGACTCTATGTGCTTTGTGCTTGCCATCTGTTAGAAAGGTACGAACACATTGGTGCACTGTTGTTAAGAAATGCATGCACCACCGAGCATCATAGTAACATTCAAACTATATTAGTATACAGTTATTTCACACTGTTTTACTGCATCAAAATGCTGAGTATTTATTCTGTATTGTACACATTATTGTTCCATGGGCTCAATGTTCAAAACAGTTTTGTGCATGCTATGCAGATGTATATCTTTGCAGTGACATGATAGTTGTTACTGTTTTGATTCCAATAAAATATTAGAACAAACCTTTGTTGTGTTGCTTGTGGTGGGACAAATTTCCATGCATGGAAACTACAGAATAAAACTTGTGAGTGAAAATAAATTGCTAAAATAGTGATCTGTCATGGTTACTGCTGAAGTTCTACCAGGCAGATTTAACTGGTATTTCTTGCAACACACTGTACGAGAGAAATAGGTGGTGGAAGAGAACAGTGATGTTCAAACAACGACTGGCTGTTCATTTACAATTGCAGCATAGTTTGATGTGCGTAAGTGTAACACCAACTTAAGCATCAAAGTGCATGGACTGCTAAGAATATGTGAGAGTGTATGTCAGTGACTTTGAGCTTTGAGGATCTCCGCATCTGTCAGTCACCTGTGCCTGCTTTGTGAAATCTTCAGTTGCCAACAGGCATACTGTTCTCCTCCGTTGACAACAGAAAATGCGTAGACACTGCGTGTTTTCTGGAGATGGGTCATTTCACTGAAGAACAGAGTAACAGATTTTCTGTTTCTTAACATTGATACCGCAGCGTCTGTGTAAGAGGTCCAAAGCCCACATTTGGAAAACAGAAATGCGAAATCCTTGGTTTTAAAGAGGAGACCTGTCTTGCGCAGGCACCTTGCGGCACGGCACGCCTTGCTCATTCGTTTTCATGGTCACATGCTGTTCAAAAATAGGCGTAATTAGCAAGGAAAATAGCTGTCGCCGATGACCAGATTTAGTAGCTGAGTACAGCACATACGACGAGCACCAAACAGCGCAATGCGCGCAGGTAGATACTAATTGCACAAACAGCTGATCGTCAAATCGATGTGGGAACGCCGCTGCCAGTGTGTGTAGCGCACGGTAGGTCACACGCGTATAAGTTATATATATTGGTGTAGGGCACCTAGTGACGTACGCAACTTTTGTATGCGAATGCGGGTGGTTTTTTAACCGCTAGGAACGCGCTGGTGCCAGTGGACGCGTGCGGCTCACGGCAGCACTAATCAAAATTCCTGAACAGCACATGCCTATGGAATACGCATACTTGAGTATGACACGCTGAGATACCTTACTTTTACGCAGATGTTTGGTTACATTTAGCGATCGAAACATCTGTGATGCGTAGGGTAGCACGAAATTGAACACCGATTTATAACGCGGTTGCCGCGCGGCACGACGATATGAAGAATAATTCATAGCGCAGTGCTTTGCGGGTGGCTTTCTCACCGCCTCGCAAGTTCTGCATTGACCGAACGGAAACACATGCTTATACCGATCAACTTCGAAGCTCTTAGGTTCAGAAGTAGAGTAGCAATACATTCGGTAGATATATAAGGCCGCGGATAAAGCCACCGGCAGAGCGTGGTGTGGTGGCGTGATCGGTAGTGTGTCCGCTTGCTGTGAGTGCGTACCCGGGTTCGATTCTCATGTTGTTGATGCTAATTTTCGTAGTGTTGTATGTTCTTGATTACTTTGATTTCTGTGTTGTGAAGTGCCCCTGTGATGTCCGGTACTGTCAATTAGCGTTAGAATGTTTACTTTGGCGGTGGTATCGACGAGCGATACAAGTGCCGTGCGAATGAGCTCGCTTTCCGCGTTTACTGGTCCAGGGTGAGATATTTTTTTTCTTTTCATTCGTGCTTCCTAATCAGCATTGTCTACTATTTCTTTTACACCTTGACGATTAATGAGAGCGTGGCTGCCGCTACGCTAGACCAGCCGCGCCGCATGGCACCGTACGTGTTCTCGGCACTGTTGCCGTGAAGAAAACAGCCTATCATAACGGTATTCGCTAATCGTAACGACGTCGAATATTATGTTGTTTCGTTTGAACAGGTAGTGTACTCAATATCCCGAAGGGTTACCAGGCGTTTCCATGGATTCTGTCTATATTTAGTGCTTAATTACACAGAACACCGCTATTTTCACTGGCAATACAGGGAAAGTGGAGACACTCTGAATGCTTTGCGCAATGGGTGTTTATATGCTTAACGTTGTGTTGTGTGCGTTGTGCATGGATGCATGTTTTATATATGCGATCTCTCGTTTACGCGCGTTCTTTTGACGTATTCGCTGTTGCATGGTACGATCGAAAGCTTGGCGCCGCACCATTTTCTTTCTTTTTTTTCGTTACGTCCTTCATGAAAAGAGTGCTTGAACTCCTGCGAAGCATTACTTCACTCCCCTTGAGCCAGAGTGACAGAACTCTGTGCGAGAGAGTGCGTGCACTCTGTGCGAAGAGTGCGCGCACTCTGTGCTACAGAGAGTGCCTAGCACTCCTGAAAAGAGAGTGAAATATGGGACGGGCGTTTACTCTGTCGGAAGGAGTGCCCAGCACTCTACTGCAGCTAAGAGTGTCTGGTTCGTAATTGCGGCGATAAAAGATTCCATCCCAGATGGCGAAATGGGAAGCTTGCTGGCGTAGAGCTCGGGACGGAGGGCTTGTTGAAGGACCAGACAGATAACGTATGAATGATTCAGTCCAAGGATCCTTGCGCTGCTCCAAAGACATGTCGATGGAAGTAGATAGCGAAAATGAGCTGTCATTGGCGGAGACGCTGGCAACGACGCTGTCGACTGGCGACGGAGAAAGAGCGTCGGCATCACTGTGCTGCTTTCCTGATCGGTAGACGACACGGATGTCATACTCTTGCAGGCGCAGAGCCTATCGGGCGAGACGGTCAGACGGATCTTTGAGTGTCGACAACCAGCAAAGAGTGTGGTGATCAGTAACGACATCTAAAGAACAGCCATACAAGTATGGCCGAAATTTTGTTATGGCCCAAATGATCGCCAGATATTCTTTCTCAGTGACTGCATAATTCGCTTCAGCATTCGTGAGAGTGCGGCTGGCGTAGGCAACAACATATTCTTGGTAACCGGGCTTTCGCTGGGCAATGACAGCACCGAGACCGACACCGCTGGCATCCAGGTGGAGTTCCGTGGCAGCAGTAGGGTCAAAATGGCGCAGTATCGCAGGCGTTGTGAGAAGTCTACGTAGCGTCACAAAGGCACGATCGCAAGCCGGCGACCACGCAGAAATGTTGGCGTCTCCGCGAAGGAGCTCTGTGAGTGGTGCCATAATCGAAGCGAAATTTCGAACGAAGCGGCCAAAGTACGAACAAAGGCCAATAAAACTACGCAGCTCTTTTAGATTCTTTCGCCTTGGGAATTCCTCGACAGCCCGCAGCTTTGCAACATCGGGGAGAATACCCTCCTTCGACACGACGTGCCCGAGAATGGTCAGCATTCGTGCCCCAAAGTGACATTTCTTTAGGTTGAGTTGTAGGCCAGCAGTGGTTGGACACCGTAACACCAGCTCCAGGCGATGAAGATGAGTCGGAAAATCAGGTGCAAATACAACTACGTCATCCAAGTTGCATAAGCACGTGTTCCATTTGAGGCCTCGCAAAATGGCGCCCATCATGCGCTCGAACGTGGCGGGTGCGTTGCAAAGGCCAAAACGCATCACATTGAATTCTTATAGGCCATGTGGTGTAATAAAGGCAGTTTTAGGTTTGTCATCTGAGGCCATAGGCACCTGCCAATAACCGGATCGTCAATCAAGTGACGAGAAAAACTCGGCACCTTGCAAACAGTCAAGGGCATCGTCGATTCGCGGCAATGGGTAGACGTCTTTTCTGGTTATCTTGTTTAAGCGGCGGTAATCCACGCAAAAGCGACTCGATCCGTCTTTCTTTTTGACTAGAAGAGCTGGCGATGCCCATGGGCTCTCGGATGGCTGTACTACAACGCTCTTTAGCATGTCACCCACTTGTTCATCAATGACGCGGCGTTCCTTTGATGATACGCGATATGGCCGCTACCGCAGCGGTGGGTGGGCACCTGTGTCGATGCGGTAACAAACAGTGGAAGTTCGGCCAAGGGTACTGCTGTGGGTATCGAAAGCATGACGAAATTTGTTGAGTAGGCCGAGGAGTTCATCGCGTTGTGGGGGGGTTTAGCTGTCGTCAACGACATTGCTGAAAATCTCTTGAGGCAATGGCGCATTTGAAGAACAATAAGAGAGGATGTTCATCTCCGCCGATCCATCTGGGACGTCTAACGTAGCGATAGTTTCGTAAGGCTCCACAATGAAGACAGACTCACCGTGAAGCAATGTAATCGGGAACGGGAATCCGTTGCAGAAAAGAAGGTTGGCCGCACAATCTTCAAGGGCAAGCAGAGCGCTTGGGAGCGGCCCAAGGTGGCGATCGATGAGAGCAGTGGAAGGGGTGAAGAATACATTGGCGTCGGAGGCAACGGGACAGCATACAGGTGCCATGACATACGTGTACGGAGGGACCTGGATGTCGTCTGCCATAACCAACTTGGCGCGAGAGGACGTAACGTCGTCGGAGATGGCACCGCCAAGAGAAGAGAAAGCGACTTCTGCTCGTAAACAATCAATGACGGCCTGGTGACGGGAGAGGAAATCCCATCCTAAAATGATGTCATGCGAGCAGTGGGGCAATACGACGAAATCGACCGTGTAGAGCTTACAACTCTCGCGGTATACGCAGCTACCGGCTGGACATGCTCTGCTGTGGCTGTGCGAAGTAATGGACCAAAGAAGGGCGTTGTCACCTTTCGAAGTGAACGGCATAGTTTTTCGGCGATGACGGAAATGGCAGCACCAGTGTCAATGAGCGCAAACACAGAAACACCTTCGACGACGACATCTACAACATTTGGAGGCGAGCGTAGAGGGCTTAGGCGTTTCGACGGTGACGCAGTTCTTGCCTCGGGAACTGCGTAACTTAGTTTTCCGGTTCGGTAGAGGATGGACGCCGACGCATCGGGGAGAGCGAGCGACGGCGGGGAGAAGGAGATCGGCGGTCAGGTGGTGGTCGAAAGTTTGGCTGGGGTAGTTCTGTGTCACGGCCGGGAGCGTAAGACAGCGGGCGATCGTAAACAGGAGTGTGTGCGTCGTAGTGTTGGCGTAGTCGACGACGGCGGCAGAAGCGTGCGACGTGTCCGGATATCCCACACGAAAAGCATATGGGCTTATTTTCTGCCGTGTGCCATGGGTTCACGACTCGATAGAGTGGAGGTCGTGGCGGCACTGGGGCAAAGACAGGGGTAGTCACGGGAGCTTGAGCGCGGTTCATCTGTGGTCGTGGTTGAGATAATGCGTCGGAGTACGTCAACGGAGCGGCGACTTGAGGAGACTGCTCTTTCGGGAGAACCTGGGACACTTGCCCCTGTATAACGTGCCGAATGGTCGGGCTGAGGCACGAAGTTAACTGCGGCGGGGTGGAGATGAGCGAGAGCTGGAGGGCAACCTCTTCCCGCAAGAAAGCTTTGATTTGCGAGAGCAGGACGGGGTCTTCAAAACTCGGTACCAAGGCCGACAGCGACTCCGGATGCGGTACAGGACGGCGGGTCAGAAGATGTTGTCAGCGAAGCTCGTCGTACCTTTTACATAGATTGATGACGCGGATGGTAGTTGAGGGACTCTTGGAAATCAGCATTTGAAAAGCATCCTCATCAATACCCTTCAGTATGTGCTTGATTTTATCTCCCTCGGTCATTGTTGGATCGACACGCTTGCACAAATCGATCACATCTAGGTAGCTGGTAAAATTCTCACCGGGCTGCTGAGACCGGGATTGGAGGCGTTGCTCCGCGCGAAGCTATCGAACTGCCGGACGTCCGAATACTTCGCTGAACCTTGCTTTGAAGGCTGTCCAGCTGGGGGCGTCTGTTTCGTGGTTTCGAAACCACGAGTCGGCAATTCCGGTGAGGTAAACAGATACGATGGCTAGTTTCGTGACGTCGTCCCATTTATTGTGGACACTCACGCGTTCGTAGGTGGAGAATCAGTCATCAACGTCGTGGTTGTCGGTGCCATTGAATATCGGAGGGTCCCCCTGACGGGTCGCTCCATGGCAGACACTGCTTTGGGGAGAACCTGGTGTTGAGCTCGAATCAGTGCCGCTAGCCATGATGGGACGGAGAGTCCGGCTGCGAAGTTCCAGGATGATAGGAAACCCAGCAATCCTCCACCAATTGGGATAAGTAAGTTCAACCCAACTGTACTTGTGGATGTCGATGTCGGCACCGACTGGCAGTCACCATGGCGTCTAGGCCTAACCAGCTAGCGCAGCAAATCACGTTCAGCTCGCGGCCCACTAGTGCAGCATTGGCGATCTGGCTTCTTCACTACAGTGTGTGCAGTCACTGCTGAAAAATTTGGAAATATATGGTGAGGTCGTCGTTTATGTGATGCACTAATTATAGATAGGGACAAGGTTGGTTTACTTTTCAGAATAACGCGGTTTTCAGCCTTAGATGCCATTATTGCGATGTAGCATGCGTCCGCGATTCTTGGCATCAATAATCTTACAGCCTGGGTAGTTCTTCGCCATCAGTGCTCTATTCAAATTCCTAGAGTGACCTTCGAAATCACTCACGCTGGAGCTAGTGGGTAAGTAGCGCCGGGCCTGCGAGTAAAGGAAGGCTGTTTTGCGATGTCGTGGCGCGGATGGTTACATTTGGAATACCAGGCAATGAAGGTGACCAGTTAGCACTTTGTATAACTTTCTGAGAATGCTATTTTCTTCAATTTCTACAGTGACACCGAGAAAGGTTATTGATGTCTTGAAGTAACAGTGCGCGAAAGGGATTTATGGATGGGCTGAAATAAAATGAGCCATGAATGACAGGATAAATTTGTTCCATTGTTCCAAGTATGAAGTATAATTTCACGTAGAAACTGCAAAACTATTTAAACCGTACGCAACACTCGTTTAATCTAGAGGCCATTGGCACTAGCCTGACTATTACCTACTTTTTGTCTTCCTTGAACTCTATTTGAGTCTCCTCTAAGTCTGTCCCTTTGACCCATAACATATTTCCACCTTGGAAGGGGGCGAACTTCGTTCGTGGCGTTCCCTGACAATGCCCCATGCGGCGGCGAGACGTGTGTGCAAAACGCGGAGCAAGCCTCTGAAGGGAACTGGGCTCCTGCCCGGGTTGTTCGACTAAAATGGCCCTACTCGTCACCCTCAAGTGTGGCAACAAGGGTGGAGCCGACACTGGTGAGCGTGCTGATTGGCGCGCGGGGTGTGAAGGGAAGGGGAACAGGTTGCAGAGAGTTAAAAAAAGGGGAAAGTCCCCTTGCCTGTGTATCAGTGGACAAAGCGTTTCATACTCAAGACGTACTCAGGAAACACTCGCCAAGCCATAAGCTTCTGCAGCTGCATTGCCTCGGGAGTGTCACCAATGTCACTGTTTAAGATGCCGAGCTCGGACTTCAAAAGTGTCAAAGGCATTCTTCCGTACACAAGGGAGAATGGAGTTTCTCGGATCGTTTCATCATTGGCCGTGTTCATGGGAAGGAGTGCATCAGTGAGGAAGGAGTCCCTGCTCTTGTGTGATCCATTCACGTAAGACTCAGGAATTTCGCGATGACTGCGTTTCGTCCTTTCGACTATTGTTGTTTTTTTGTGGTCTTCAACGTCCCAAAACCAGCTCCGATTATGAGAGACGCCGTAGTGGAGGGCTCCGGAAATTTCGGAAATACCATGCAATGACATGGCACAGCATACGGGCCTCAACATTTCACCTCCATCGAAATGCAGCCGCAGCAGCCGGGATTCGATCACGCGACCCTCGGATCAGCAGCCAAATACCATAATCACTAGACCACCGTGGCGGGGCGTCCTTTCGACTAGGCCATTACACTGCGGGTGGCTTACAAGCGTGGTGGCATTTCGGTGCCGGATGTATTTATGTCTCTTTGAAAGTCTCGCGACACGAAGCAACTTCTGTGGTCAGCTAGCAAGCGTTTTGGAAGCTGGCGCTCCAGGAACACTACCTCATGATGTGCAGAATTGTCCGGCACGGCTTCGGCTTCGAAAAATTTGGTCAAATGGTCGGCATTTATTGCTTTTCCTTGTGCTTGTGAAGGGACCCACATGATCCATGCCAATCACTTCGATGGGCGAGTTCGGTGGCTCAAGACACTACCACTGCGTAGGGGGCTTTATTACCCGGGCGAGAGCTTCCGGTATTGACAGGCTGTGCGGGTGGCTTCATGAGCCTTAATGTCCTTTTGCTTGTTGCGTCACCAGAAGCATTCCGATATTCTGGCGTAGATTCTAGCATAGCACATGTGACCAGCAGTAGAGGCGTCGTGAAGCATTTTGAGAACAAGCAATCGGAGAAGCACAGACATCCACACGGAGAAGCCCGTTCGTGAACTATTAATATCTAAAAGCAGTCCGTCTTCGAATTTATAGCACCGTCAAAGGCGTGTGTAACGCGAGTTCGGATGAATTTACTCTGTGTTAGAGAGTATATCAATTGTTGCCCGAAAGTCTCGGTCACTGCTCTGCACGATCTACAATTCAAGAGTTGGCAGGGTGGCAACAGAGAAAGCCGGCGTCGTTGTGCGTTGCTCCGCATCGATATGCGATCGCGAAGTTGTATTCGTGTAGTTTTACAGCCCACCAGAAGAATTTTGAGGAGTCGCGGCTTGACGACGCTCGTTTTCTCCCGGATGCAACGGAACTGCAGTGTGCACGCCACGGAAATAGTGAACTGGCATGAAAAACTCAAAACTAGGAGAACATGGTGCACAATAAAATGGGCAATACTGCAAATATATGTATGGCACATTTTTCTATATTCTACGCAAAATCTGAATTTGCATCTTTCTTCTTTACCAGAACGAGTACCAATGACCAGGGGAAGAAGGGATCCGGAAATAATGCTCTACCTATCCATGTCCTTCACTTGTTACTGCACAATGACGCGCTCGGACGGTGCAACACAGCGTCGCTGATGACTGAGCGGGTCATGCCTTTGTCTGTTAATTCAGTGCTGGAAACGTTGAGTACAACCGAGTTGTTCCGCAGAGTGCGCTTTGCAGGAACACCTTCGCCGTCGAGCTCCTTTACAGACTCTTCTTAAGCGCTGAAAAGCTACGGCACAAAGTTGGACACGTCCCAAGGCAAGTCTGTGTGGGATAAAGCGAGAGCCAGGAGTTAGGCACAGAGCCCACGGAGGCGATAGCCGAAGCATGATCTTCAAACGCCCCAACTTGTCAGCCGCGATGCAGCTTTACTGATGATTATCAATGTTAAAAACAAACACGCGCGTTTTGCCGTAGGCTCTGCTGAGGAGACTTCGTGTTGAGACCATTTAATTAGAAGGTGCACAACGCGTAGATTATTTGAACAGGATCTAACCGGTAACACAGCGTGCGAGTGAGGCGGATAAAGGCGTCCTCGACAAAGGCTGTGAGCCAGTGGATAGGATGTAGCAATTGTCCTTGGACACAACTTACCTTTGTCGGATAGTGTTCAATGCACAGGAATCCGTACTAACCGAAGAAAAAGAACCTGATAGACGCCGAAACGATGTAAGGATGGTGTTTACCACTTGTCTCGTACAACTGGGGGCGAATGCGTCGCGCGTGCGTATTACAGAGCCGTGCTTGACTTTAGATAATCAATGGTGTCCTCTACATCTCCGCACCACGCACATCCCTGAACAGGCCAAATCGGGCTCTCAGCAATGACAAATTCTACTCGAAGCGTCTGTCCGAATACCCTCACATTCAAGCAAATTGGACCAACCTGTATGATTTCTCATCGGGTAAAGGACAGAATAGGTAACCTTCGTTGGCAGGTTGAAGCAAGTTGCCCACGCTCGCTGTTAGGGTAGAGTCAGGTGCATTAACGGCTGCCCCTGTGTCGACCAGCACATGGGCCGTCTAGTCCAACAATGGCACTTCGGTGAAAAGGTAGCGTACATTAGCAACATTCGCTTTTGCACTGCCGCATGAGGCATGGTGACTTAACCGCTGGCAATATGACAGTAACAACTGCCTGCAGTTATGTTGAAGGCACTGCACGCGAGATGTCGGTTTGTCTTAAAGGCTTTGCTCGAGAATCCAATGCTCTCCTACATGATTCACCACCTGGCACCTCTATAAACATCCAGATACGCGTTAAGTGGGTGCCTCGGCCTTCCCACATTTTCTCAAAGCTGATTTGGCATCCCACCCGCAAGTTGTAGCACAACCCCTTCAGCATTTTCCTGAAGATGCCCAAGGACAGCTACTCAGGCAAAATAAAATACCAGCGTACCACACGAGCTCTTATACCACCGTGTGTGTCCATCTTCACTGGTGGTTTATCCCGCCGAGATGAGGTTATTTTAAGGAGTATTCGGATTGGAGCTATGCTTACCCGTCCGTGACCATTTGCTGGCCGCAACAGTCCCGCGGTCCCTATGATGCGTCTTGCCCATTTGGTGATGCTGTAATCGACAATGTAACAAAGAAGCCCTTGCTGTGGACCTGCCCAGGGCCACATTTAAGCCGTCTTCGTCACCTCCGTGCAGCAGGCCTCAGACCTGATTTAACGCCCGACCTATACCGCTGGACCCATGGACGCC
The DNA here is from genome assembly GCA_013339685.2 of Hyalomma asiaticum. NCBI lineage: Eukaryota > Metazoa > Arthropoda > Arachnida > Ixodida > Ixodidae > Hyalomma > Hyalomma asiaticum. The sequence continues at coordinate 115,153,680 of CM023485.1, read as the reverse complement.
TGGGTTTTTTCCCGATCAAACATATCTTCTGGGATTTCGGCGTCCTGGTCTTGATCCTCGCTTGTACTGTTTCCAGGTATGCACAGCAGGTGTTGCCTGTTTCGCCTCAGCATCCGCTGGTCCTCCGTCTTCACCATGTAAGATCTTGGTGCTCCTTACTCGCTTACTGTCGCTTTGTGTGGCCAGTCTCCATTGTGAATGCTCACTGAAGTTCCACTTTCGAGCGGTGGTAGTGTCTTTCCCTTCGAAGACTGGCGATGCTTTTCCACTGTAGTTCCGGGATCACCTTGGTACTTGGGAAGGATCGTGCGAAGGTGCCGGCCTTGCATTAGTTCGCCCGGAGAGCGACCATCTTCAGGTGAGGATGGCCGATAGGCTAAAAGTACCAACCAAAACTCACTGTGGGAGTCATTCGTCTTCTTTAGGATGCACTTGACAATCTGGACCCCCTCTCTGCCAAGTCTATTTGACCGCGGAAATTCTGGACTCGACGTGATTTGCTGAATCTCATATTTTTGCGCAAACTCTCGGAACTCTTGTGATTCAAACTGGGCTCCATTGTCAGTACATACTTGATCCGGGATGCTTTACGGTGAGAAAATGGCAGATATTTATCTATGCCTCCTTTGGCCATTGTCCTTCTTGGCTTCTCTACATCAGGGAAATTGTAGTGGGCATCGTATACAATGACATAGGAGACTCCCCTGAACTGAAAAATGTGTATTCCCACTCGGTGCCATGGCCTGTCCGGGGTTGGCTGCACGAGAAGGGGCTCACTCGGCTGCTTGTATGCATACCTCTGGCAAGTACTGCACAGCCGTATGAAGGAGTCAATCGCAATGCTGAGTCCAGGCCAGAATGCCAATCTGCGTGCTCTCGCCTTGCATTTATTTAGTCCGAGGTGTCCATTATGAATTCTTCGAAAAATTTCTCCTCGCATTACTTAGGGTATGACCAATTTGTAGCCCTTGAGTAGTGCTCCTTCTACCACCGACAGTTCTCCGGCAAAGGCCTTGAGTTCACCTTCGATGGCGTGACCCCGTCAGACTCGTTCTGTCACCTCGCTCAAATACTGGTCGTTCCTGGTTTACTTTTCCAGACGCACTTTCATGGGTGTGCTTGCGATGCCGGAGACGACCTCTGTCGCATGGATGTCGACGTCAGTCAGGGCACTCGATGAGTGCGATGGCAGAGGTGCACGCGACATGTCCGCCAGAACCAGGTCCTTGCGAGGCACGAACCGCGAAGTGTAATCATATCGTAAAAGCCTGATGAAGAAACGCTGCAATCCTGATGGCATGTCTCCAATGCATTTTGAGAAATGGCCAGCCGCCGCCTATGGTCTGTTTCGATCCATACCTATCGACAATAAACAAAATGATGAAACTTCTCGCAGGCAAATACTATACCGAGCGTTTCCTTTTCGATTTCCGAGTAACGGGTCTCGCAATCGGTTAATGTTCTTGATGCATACATCACTGGGTGCCAGTCAAGCTCATGTTTCTGCAGCAGGGCCGCGCCTAAACCGGTCCCCGAAGCATCCGCAGTGATTTTAGTACCCTTCTTCTAGTAAAAAATTGCGAGTAACTGTGGGTTTGTCAACGTGTCGCACACTGGTTCCCATTCACGCTGATGTGCTGTGGTCCATTCAAACGTGAAGTTTTCTTTCACGAGGTCCCGCAGCAAGAGTGTCTTATCACTCAGCGATGGCATATATCTGCGAAAGTGGTTGACAACGCCCATCATTCTGTGCACAGTGTGCCTATCTGTGGGTCTTGGCAGAGTACGGACGCTTTAAACGATGTTTGCGACTCGCACCTATTCCCTGCTCACCTATCACGTCTCCCAGGAATTCAGTTTCTTTCAAGCCAAAACACATTTCCGCAGGATAAAAGTCAGACCCCGCATCATGTGCCCGCTTCACCACGGCCTATAGGCATTCGCTGTGTTGATCCTTGCTGTCACCCCACACTAAAATGTCGTCTACGTATATGCGGACGCCTGCCAATACCTCAAATATTTCCGTTAGCATTTTCTGGAAAAGTTGACTTGCTGACAAAATTCCGAACGGCAGGCGCAAGAAACGGTACCGCCCGAACGGCGCCGCAAAAGTGCACACTCGTGATGTAGTTGCGTCCAATGGAATTTGATGAAAACCCGCCTTGGCATCTAGGCGCGAAAAAAATTTTGCTCTTGACAGCTCTGCCTCAAGTCTCTTCCCTTGTTGGCGCAGGATAGTGCTCACGCTTTATGTTCTTGTTTATTTCCCTCGGACCCATGCAAACACGAAGGACGCCATATTTGTTACACGTAATAACAAGAAGGCTCACCCATTCTGTCGGTTCGTCGACCTTCTTGATAAGGGAGGCCGTTTGCCTGCGTTCTATTTCTCGTCGAAGAGGCTCCCTGAGGGCCAAGGGTACCCGTCGGGCTGGTTGCACGACTGGAACAGCATCCTCCTGCAGGACCATCCGGTATCGCCTTGCGACACAGCCCAAACCCTGAAGTAAGTCTGGAAAAGCCTTTTCTGGTGCCGGCTCGCTCCATCTTACCGAATCCACTGCTTTCGGGAGAAGCCCTAATATGGCGTGGCCAGCTTTTTTGACTACGAAGAAGGTCACAGCCTGTGTCACGTCATTTAATCGCAACAATTATCTAGCACTTCCAGCATGCTTGATGGCACTGCCGTTGTAAACCTTCAAAACTGCACTGCTTTTCTGCAGGTCCGCTGCTGTCTTGAAACGGCGGAGAAAAGAACCTGGAATTAAGTTGTCTTGTGAACCTGTGTCCACTTTGAATCTGATTTCCTGGCCGCCTATCCTTCCGCTCAATATCCAGCCTGCGCTTTCCCCGTCGCTTACACCGTAGACACTGATGTACCAAATGTCAAATCCTTCATCTGCCTCAACTTCTTGTACTTGGTCTATGTGTCGCCTCAGGCGACGCTTGCAGCGTAAAGCAAAATGGTTCGACTTATTGCACACAAAGCATGTCTTGCCATCAGCCGGACACTGCCTTTGCGCATGCTCCTTGTCGCACTGTCGGCACTGAAATTTTTTTTGGTTCCGCTCTGCCCGGTGGGCATAGCCTACTTACAGCGTTTGACTGGACCAAGAAGCATTCTGTCGTGCTGAAACCTCTGCTGCTCTTCCCATCTGCTCCGCCTCCTGTAAGGTTAAGCCCTTTTCTCGCAGCATCTTCCCCATGATCATCGGGTTGTTTGCGCAAAAACAACCTAATCTCCTATCATGGATTCTTCTAGCGTGCCGAAACTGCATATCTTCGCCTGTTCTTTGAGCTCTTGCAAATGCTACTCAAAGGGCTCTCCGTTCTGCACGCGAAGGCGAAAAACGTGCCTCTCGGAAACCTCGTTCCTCTCGTCGACGCAGTACTCCTAGAACTTTCGTAGGACTATCTGGTTCTGTTCATAGCTTTGACCTTCTGAGAATGAGAAGTTGTAGATGTCGAGGGCTTCATCGGCGATACTGAGCACGATTGCTGTCTTGGTGGCTTCCGTACTGGGTGGTTTGGTGGGCGTCTCCGCGAAGAAAAGTTCCAATTTTTGCTTGAACACCTGGCAGTTTTTTCGTACGCTGCCTGCGAACTGCACATGTTCTGGAGGCTTGGCGGTATCCATTTTGGCGAGGCTTTGCCACTTCTGACACCATGTATTATATCTCTAAAAAAGCAGGCCTCATCGTGGCTAGAGCTGCGCGAACCAAAAGAGAGCGGCGGTTATTTTCGAGCCCTTTTCAAAGCAAGCGATATGAAAGGGAGGGAAAGGGAAGAAGGGAGTGGGCGTGGGCGTGGGCAGCACAACTGTGGCAATGGCTTACGAGCTTCGCTTTCACGTTATACAGGTCGTCTTGGTCTGGCTGCCGCTTATGGTTCACTCCGGAAGGCCGGCTGACACCCCTGCCAAGCAGCTGTAAGTTTCCAGAAGACTGCGGCTTTTCTACGGATCCGAGTGCCTGCGCCGACACACCTGTGCCTCCCAGGCCATTCGGGACATCGTCATCGTCAGGGACATCGTTCTTATCAAGCAACCAGAGCGGCAACAGCGGACGTCAGTGGTTCAGTGGGCGTGGAGGCAGCACAACTGTGGCAATGGCTTACGAGCTTCGCTTTCACGTTATACAGGTTGGTGAAACCTATTCTTTATATGCTAAGAAGACAAGTAACCGTTGTTTACTGCTGCTTCCACGCCCACAGGTGCTGTACGTCTTGTCGCGAGAGTGTACTGATGCCCTTTGCTCGCTACTCCTGTGTTGCGGTGATGTTGAAGCGAACCCAGGGCCTCCAAAAAAGACCCCTGGGCCACTAGATGATGTCGAGAACAACACAGTTTCTTCTGATGCGCGTCATAAAGAAGTCATGGCAATTCTTTCTAAGATAAGTGCCCGCTGTGATTCATCTGCCGTTGAGCAGTCCAATTTGGCAAAGGCGATCGACGAGGTGAAAGCCAACCAGCAACTTGTGGCGAGCAAATTATCCGAGATTGAAAGGCGGCTTTCGACGGTTGAACTGTGGACTAACTCGGTTGCTGACATTGAGAAGGAATTGCAGGTCACGAATGAAGCTATCGGCAGCATCACTCAAACAAATGACGCGTTCGTGTCCCGTCTAAACGACCTCGAGGACAGAGCCCGAATGTGCAACTTAGTGTTTTTTGGTATGCCCGATAAAAATGAGACCTGGCAAGCTACTGAAGAGGCACTTACCAACTTGCTCTCTAGTAGCCTAGGCGCCGAGTTTGACCCGAATGCAGTAGAAAAGGCCCATCGTTTAGGTGGTCCATACATACGCGAGAAAACTCGACCAGTGATAGTAAAATTTGTAAGCCTTAAAACAAAAGAACTTGTGCTGGCACGTCGATCTAAGTTGAGAAGTCATAACGTCTCTGTATCGGAGGACTACTGTCAGGCTACAAGAACAGCGCGCAAGATGCTGCACAATTTTGCAAAATCATTGCCTGGCCGACCCGCTTTTCAGCTTCGTTACGACAAGCTCGTTGTTAACCACACAAACTATTCCTATGATGCTTCCGCGGGCATTGTTCGCGAGACTATACTGCGCATTCTCGCAGTAATGGTAGCGGATTCCGCATCGAAAATGGGGCGCACTCGACTTCCGATCACAGCCATGACCTTCACGCACGTTCATTGCCTGATACCGCACTTTTGTCACGTGCGCGGACATCTAATGCCTCCTCATAACAATCAGCAAGGGGAAGTGGCAGTATCGTGTCACGTCCTATTTCGGTGCTCTACACGAACATCCGTAGTATAATGGGAAAGCGTGACGCTTTTGACGCTATTATCGATTCTTGTGAAGCCGACGTGATTGCCGTGACCGAGACTTGGTTGAATGCTCATGTTTGCGATAACGAAATTTTTACTATTTCCAAATCGTTGAACATTTACCGCCGCGATAGAGATGGAAGACAAGGTGGTGGTACTTTGCTTGCCATTTCAAAGCGTTTTAAGTCCTTTCTTATAAACGTGACGTCTACATTGGAAGTGATATGGTGCGGGGTGGTTGTGAATAATAAAACGCTTGTTCTTGGCGTCTGTTACCGCCCCCCAGATACAGACATCAGCTTTGTTCAGGAGTTTCACGATAACATTAATGAAATTACAATGCGGTACCCATCTTCTTCGATAACTATTCTCGGCGACTTCAACTATCCTACCATAATGTGGGCGTCATCATTACCAGAAGTCGTACCATTTTCTTCAAATGGCCAATGCTTTCTTGATACTTGCAACCTGTTTAATTTTACGCAGATGGTGAATAACCGAACTCGCGTCACCAGTTCTTCATCGCACATTCTTGACTTGATTCTTACAACAATGCCCGAGAACATTCATGCACTAAACTCACTTCCTGGTCTCAGCGATCACTGTCTGCTACATTTTTACATACGCAACAGCATGCCAACGGCTACTAAGAAACGCAAGGCTATCTACAACTACAATGCTGCAAACTTTGTGGCAATGAACCACTGAACTCTCTCTATTTTACGACGCTTGTCTACATGACTTTGATAATAGAACCGTGCAGGACAACTGGGATCTGTTTGTTAACAAAATCTACGAACTTACTCGCACCTTTGTTCCCTTAAAGTCTATACCTGTGAGCTCTTGCTCACCCTGGTACAATACATACTTAAAGCGACTTTCTAACATAAAGAAACGCTTGTTTCGCGCTGCGAGACTCCAGAGTACGGAGGAACGCTGGCGCACCTACGAGAGCGCTGCGCGAGTTTACTCGTCAGCGGTTTCGGATGCTGTTATGTCCACGGTAGCCGGAATAACAGGCATACGTGGGAAGAAAAACTTGTTTATTACTTGAGCCGTAAGCACCTTTTTTTCAGCCAGCGCGAGCGGTCTGTATTGTCCGAGCGCACACGTTCGACTCTCGTCGTCGGAACCAGACTGGGGAGAGAGGCGCAAGAAGCAGGCGAAGAAAGGAGTCCGCCAAAAGCGAGAGGGGGAGCCGGGGGGCCGGTCTGCGCGTCCTTGAAGCTTTCCGTGAAGTCCGTGTTCGCGGTTGGAGACATGACAATTCCTTCCCCCCTAGGTTTGTGCCTGGTAGCGGTCTGGAGGGCGTCGCTGTCTCGTTGATTTTCGCTGGGCGGGCGCCGTATGGGCTGGGGCGCAGCTGCTCGTTTTCTCCACGGAAGCTGCTGGGTGAGCGGGAAGTGTCTGTTGTTGACTGGCGTCCTGTTCTTTTGTCAGCAGCCAAGCCACGTTGGAAGGTGCCGGGGGGCTGCTGCCTTCAGCGTGTCCACAGGGCGGATAGCGTGCGCGCACGTGGCGTAGCTGGTTTAAGTGTCGGCGAGAAACAGTCCCATTCACTTCAACGAGCCAAGATCTCAGGCCGATGCGTTTTTTAACGATGGCCGGGACCCACTCGGGCTTCTGGTGAAACTGGCGGGCGAGCACCGCTTGTCCTTTTTGGAGTTTCCGGCAACGCGGGGCATCTTCGTTATCTCGGTTGACCTTGGAAGGTGGCTCTGGCAGAACGGCCGAGATATGCGTTCGCAGCTCACGAGAAAACATGAGCTTTGCTGGTGTCTGGCCCGTCGCATTGTGCACTGTCGCGTGTTGTTTGAATAGAAAGCGTGCAATGCGGCGCTGCAAGGACCCTGTAGAGTCTCTTGAAAGAGCTCGTTTTAGCCTCCCACGTAGCGTTCGGCCTGTCCGTTTGTGGCTGGGTGGTACGGAGCAGATGTTACCGCTGTGATGCCGTTGTCGCGGTAGAATCTCTTTATCTCAGCCGACACGAATGCTGTCCCGTTGTCGGAGACCACCTTGCGGGGCAATCCGAATGTTGCGAACAACGAGTGCAGTACCTCGATGACAGCTGTCGAAGTTGTTTTGCTCATCTGGCGAACTTCAACCCATTTGCTGTAGGCATCCACAATTACTAGGAATGTGGACCCGTCAATTGGGCCTGCAAAGTCGAGGTGCACGGTGTGCCAAGGCGTGCTCGGTCTGTCCCAGTCCGGTACTGGAGCTCGTGGCGGAGCGCGTTGATTGGATTGGCAGGCTGTGCACTCTGCCGCTAGTGTCTCGATATCCTTGTCGATTCCCGGCCACCACATGTAGCTGCGGGCGCACTTCTTCAATGCTACGACGCCTCGGTGTCCGGCATGAATGAGAGCCGTGGCTTGTTGTCGAAGTGGGCCTGGAATGACAACTCGTGACCCTAGTGTGATGCAACCTCGATGACAGCTCAATTCCGTAGCTCTCTTGCGAAAAGCGTTGAAATTGTCATGCTTGAGCTTTTGAACGCTACCCTCCTGAAGGGCTTTGTACAGCTTGGACAATGTCGGGTCATCTTGTGTGGCCGTTGCGACTTCGTCTGCTGTTAGTGGGGGCCTTGGTAGTGCTTCGAACATGAGGACGCAGCCAACATGAGGCGGGTCCTCAATGATTTCGCTGAGGGGTAAGCGGCTCAGTGCGTCGGCGTTTTGGTGCTTGTTTCCGGGACGGTACACAATGTCGTAGTCATATGCTGACCTCTTGATGCACCACCGGATCATACGAGGCGAGAGTGTCTGAGGAATCTGCTTTTGGGGCCCCAGGATACCCAGAAGTGGCCTGTGATCAGTCAGAACAGTCACATGTCTGCCGGCGATGTACTGATGAAAATGCGTGGCACCATAGACGACGGCGAGTCCCTCACGATCAAGCTGAGAATAATTGCGTTCCGCAGGTGATAGCGTGCGGGAAGCGAAGGCGATCGCTGCTTCTCTGCCTTGATCGTCAATTTGTGAAAGCACTGCACCGACGCCGTAGGGCGAAGCGTCACAAGCAAGAAGCAATGGCTTTGTCTCGTCATAGTGCCTGAGCACCACACTTGCACGGAGCAGCTCTTTAAGGGCTTCAAATGCTTCCTGGTGGCGTGGCGACCAAGTCCAGGGGACGTCCTTTTTCAACAGGTTGTAGAGGTCGTTGGCCACCGTTGCTCGGTGTTCTAGGAAACGGTCATAGAACGTTAGGAGACCCAGGAATGATTGAAGCTCTTGTTTGCTGGTTGGCGCGCGTGCCTCCGTGATGGCGCGTACCTTGTCGCTGGTGGGGTGAATGCCTTCGGCATCGATCAGATGACCCAAGAATTTCACTTCAGCAACCGCGAAGCAGCACTTATCGATGCTCAAGCATAGGTTTGCACTTGCTAGCCGTTTCAGTACCAGTTCTAGGCGAGTAGCATGTTCCTCGCTGGTTGCGCCACTGATGATTACGTCGTCTAAGTAGACGCACACGCCAGGAATTCCTTGAAGCTGCGATTCCATGTACCTTTGAAATATGGCTGGCGCTCCCGCTACCCCGAATGGAAGTCGCTTTAACCTGTACGGTCCTCGTGTTGTATTAAGCGTGAGCACCTCAGAAGTTTTGTCGCTCACCTTCAGCTGTTGATATGCCTGCGTGAGGTCCAGGGTGCTGAATAGTTTCCCTCCTCGTAGCGTGCTGAAAACTTCCTGTGGTGTTGGCAGGGGGTATGAAGACGATTTTGTCGCCAAGTTCACGGTGAACCGGTAGTCCCCACAGAGACGTAGGCTTCCGTCTTTCTTCCTCACTGCAACCAGAGGTGTGGCCCAGTCTGAATGCTGTGTTGGCGCAATAATACCCTGTCGTTCCAGCTTGTCGAGCTCCTTCTCGTAGGCAGGTTGCAAGGCAAACGGTATCGATCTGGCCTTTAGAAACTTCGGACGGGCCTCTGGGTGAAGCTCTAAGTCAACGGGTGGCCCGTTGTGTCCAGAAATTTCGTCAGAAAAGACCGTCCCGTACTTCTTCTGCAGCTGCTCGACGAGTTTTTGTCGCCCATTTGAGCTTCCTTCTGCTGCCTGGTTGATGCCACAGATCGCGATGTTGAGAGCGTGGAACCAGTTTCTGCCCAAGAGGCTAGATCCAGTGCCCTTCACAATTACGATAGGCAGTTGGGTCACCGTGACGTTGTATGCAACTTCTACGTTGGCACTGCCTAGAGTTGGCAGGTCTTGTCCTGACCATGTTCTCAGGTGCGTGTCTTCATCGAATAGATGTGGAGCATTCCGTGGCCATCGGTTGCGGTACGTCTCCTCGCTGATGAGCGTGCAGGCTGCTCCCGAGTCAACCTCAAACTCTATGGGCTGGCGGTTCACAACAAGGGTGACCATTATCTTTGGTCGCGTGCCGAGGTTGACGTTGTGCAAGTCATACAACAATGTTGGTGCCGGTAGGCTGTGCTGCGTCTCAACTTGAGTTATCGACCTTGGGGAGTTCCCGCTTTTGTGTCGTTGGGGTGGCCCCTTCGCGAGTTTCTTCTTTGATATGCAGGCCTTCTCAATGTGACCGCGTTTGTTGCAGGAATTGCATATAGCTGCTTGGAATTTGCATGTCTGGGAGTTGTGTTGCTCGTCGCAACGCCAGCAGCGTTGTGGTTTAGCCGACTTTCCTGCACTTGCCTGGTTGTGATGACCTCTGTGAGCCGCTGCATGGTGAACCGGCTCGGTGATCCCTCGCATGTCTCGCTGCTGTTGGCTAGCGCTTTCCGCTCGAACAGCGATATCGTAGGCTTTCGTGAACGTTAGGTCACTCTCGGCAAAGAGTCTTTGTTGCAAGAGATCGTCCCGTAGTCCACACACAAACCTGTCGCGCAACATAGTGTCCAAGGGTAACATCGTTGCGTTGGGAGGTGGCGTTGTTGTCGTCTGCTGTCCGGTGGCTGCTGCATCTGCCTGCGTTGGGCGCAGCGTCCCGAAGTTGCAGTCGGCGGCCAGCGTCTTTAGCGCCGCGACGTAGGCGCTTACTGTTTCACCCTCCAACTGGTTTCGTCGTTGGAAGCGCGCTCGGCTGAATACCTCGGACGGCCTGGGGTCGTAGTGTTTCTGAAGTGCCGCAACGATGTCGTCGTAGGCCACTTCAGCCGGGTTGCTTGGCTGAACCAATGCGCACACGGTGTCGTACGTCTGCTCACCGCACAGCGTCAGCAGGTGTGCCCTCTTCTTGCTGGAGTCTGAGATGCTGTTGGCCTCGAAGTAGAACTGGAGGCGTCCGAACCACGATGTCCAGGATGAGCCATTGAACTTCGGTATTCGGACTGATGCGTGCGTTGCCATTGCGTAGCACCGGTGAAGATAAACGCGAGCTTCAATTCCACTACCTCGTCGCCACTGTTATGTCCACGGTAGCCGGAATAACAGGCATACGTGGGAAGAAAAACTTGTTTATTACTTCAGCCGTAAGCACCTTTTTCCAGCCAGCGCGAGCGGTCTGTATTGTCCGAGCGCACACGTTCGACTCTCGTCGTCGGAACCAGACTGGGGAGAGAGGCGCAAGAAGCAGGCGAAGAAAGGAGTCCGCCAAAAGCGAGAGGGGGAGCCGGGGGGCCGGCCTGCGCGTCCTTGAAGCTTTCCGTGAAGTCCGTGTTCGCGGTTGGAGACATGGCAGATGCTAAGGCTAACTTTCTATCTAACACTCTGCCATCAATGCTTGTTAGCAACCCTAGAAAGTTTTGGAAAACTATTACAAATACCAACGACAGTGAAATTGTACTTGTTGATTCGGACGGCCTTCCCGTGTCTTCCGAGATGTGTGCAGCACGTCTGAACGAAAATTTTGTCCGGAACTTTTCAGTATCGTCCACTTCTGCTACCGTCTCTTTACCAGCGCGCAGCTATCCATCAATGTCTGTTATAGTGACTGAGGCCCATGGAATTGTAAAAGTAATTGAATCACTCAGAGTGTCCTCTGCTTGTGATGTTGACAATATAAACGCAAGAATCCTTAAAGAAACTAAACATGCCTCATCTATGTTCTTGTGTAAAATATTCCAACAGTCTTTGAATGAAGGTTTGGTGCCACGCGTTTGGAAAGAGGCGAAGGTGTTTCCGCTACACAAGTCGGGAAACAAGCATTCTGTCACTAATTACCGACCTATTTCACTTACTTCTATACCATGCAAACTTTTGGAGCACATAATCTTCTCTAACTTGGTCACCTTTCTAGAATCAAATTCGTTCTTTAGCACGTCACAGCATGGATTTAGGAAGTCATTCTCATGTGAAACGCAGTTGCTTTGTTTTACCCATTCGTTACATATCATTCTAGACCGGAGTTCATTGGTCGACTGCATTTTTTCTGATTTTTCGAAGGCTTTTGACAAGATTAATCATCACCTATTACTATATAAGCTTAGGACCCTTAATATTGATGGCGACATTCTTGCTTCGATCGAGTTTTTCTTAATTAATCGCTCACAATTCGTTGTTGCTAACAACTACAGCTCACCCTCTCTCCCGTTATTTCTGGTGTGCCCCAGGGTTCTGTGTTGGGCCCTTTACTATTCCTTATTTATATTAACGATTTACCCGATGTTGTAACTTCTTCGATTCACCTTTTCGCAGACGACTGCGTTGTTTACCGAGAAGTTTCATCTAACTCTGACGCTAGTTCTTTGCAAAGTGACATTAATAATATTGCCAGCTGGTGCAGAACTTGGCGCATGGACCTCAACACTAACAAATGTAAAGTTTTACGCATCTCACGAACTACCGGACCCCCTGCTAACTACATCTTAAATGACGCTGATCTAGAGTCTGTAACTTCGTATAAGTACTTGGGGATTCATATAACGTCTGACTTGAACTGGAAGCATCATATTAACTACGTTATGAACAATAGCAACCGTATGCTAGGGTACCTACGACGCAACTTTAGCCGTGCCCCTCAAGCCATGAAACTAACAATGTATAAAACACTAGTTCGTCCAAAACTCGAATATGCATGCTCCATTTGGGACCCTTTTCAACTGAACTTAACTCACTCGCTTGAAATGGTACAGAATAACGCAGCACGCTTCATTCTATCTAACTACCATCGCACTAGCAGTGTTACGTCAATGAAACACATCCTTTCGCTACAGTCACTTGAATCACGTCGCAGAGCATCTCGTCTCATACTTTTTCACAAGATATTCAATCATCCACTTTTGAAAGCTCAGTTCATTACCACTCCATCCTATTACTCAGCCCGTTTAGATCATCAGCATAAAGTACACGTCATTAGCTGCCGCACTAATACTTTCCATCATTCCTTCGTCCCACGCACATCCAACGACTGGAACCACCTTCCCTCGGACATGGTTTCCATTTCAAATCGTGACTTGTTTTCTTCTACAATACAGAAGTACTTACGTGATGACGAGTGAAGTGTATGTTGTACATCTATATTTTTGTACTCTGTTTCCCCCATGTTTCTGATGATACTTACACATACATTCAGTGTATTGCCTAACATCGAATTTTCATGCCTTGTAATCTTTATTATTTTGATGTTACTATGTTTGCTCTTGTTTATAGTTTATTATTTTTTTGTACCCCACTCCCCTCTGTAAAGCTATGTGCGATTGAGGGTAAAATAAATGAAAATGAAAATGAAAGGAAGGACAGACTAAGTGTGGCGTACAGTCACACTGATAAGCTGCAGTCTGATACAAGGTGGTCTACATTTCCGGAGCCCTCCACTATCCTACATTTCCGGAGCCCTCCACCATCTATTTCACTCCCTTTCCCCTTCCTCACGGACGCTTAACTCTGCTCCCGACATGCCCTGCAGAAATTAGCGTCCTTTCCTTAATTTACCGAACCACATCATCAACTTCAGAGGCATTTCTGTGCTCACTATTATTCCGTTGATGTGAAGGAAGTATTTTTTATAAAATTGAAAATATCTTTTGCACTACTAACCGCAGTAGTGTTCGTCTAAGTGTACACTACTAACCACAGTGCGCGTTCATCTAGGTGTACAACGATGCTGGCTTTCTTGAAACCGTTGACGGTCGCTTTTATACCGTTGGATTGTGGGATGTTTGTGCACATAGACATTGCATCTATTGTATTAAGGATGGTGTCCTTGGTGACCTCAAGGCTAGTTATTTGGTGAATAAAGCAGCTGGTATCCTCAGGTATGGTGGTCACTATATTCTTAAGAATGAATTATAATACGCTGTAAATTCTTCTCGTTGCTGTGTCAATGCTTGACACAATTGCAGGGCTGGGGTGCTTGAATTTATCTGATTCTCTTAAATAATTTCCGAACCGAACGCTTTTTGTGTGAGATGAATGTTTATGTGAAAGCAATGATATGATCGAGCACTTTACAAAAAAATATTGTTAGATAGCTTCGCTGACAGGTATCCTCTGAGTATTACTTGGCCTAAAAAAAGCATGTTACACAAATTATCAGTAGAAAGCAAAAAGGAAACTATCGAAAGTTGAATCTAAAAATATGACAACGTCGACGGAATATAAGAACTCCAATCAGGAGATACCACAATGCACCCGACGTGCCAGTGATTGCAGCTCATGGCAAGGTAATAAATTAAAAATATAGAGAGAATCGTAAATGGACAGGTGTCGTGCCATGGAAAAATGGAGAACACCAGCCACACCTAATATTCCCTGAGACGATCGTCCGGCTCCGGTTGCGAGCTTGCAGCTGACGGATTAATAATTAATACTCTTAAGTGTCCTAAAGAGAGATTCAAAAGGTTCCTCAAGGGTGGCAGACTACTACTACTCCACGCACTACCGTATTTAAAGTTCTTACTCATTTCTGACCACTTTATGTGATGGAGAACGACGTCGGATGTAAATATCCGCCATGGGATAATAGGTCCTGGTCAGAGTAACGCATCCGTCGTCAGTTATTTTTTTTGCAGCCTCTTCAATTTCGCTGATGAACCATGATGCGTCTGCAAAGAAGGAAATCGAACAATCATATGATTTGCATATTCAGAGCATGTAGGCAAGGTAATGCAAAAAAGCAGATATTCCAATTATCCTTCTCGAAGAATCAAGCGCTAAGAATTCTACAAAAAGAGTATCAACTACATGAGGCAACTATTTATAAGGCAAGAATTCAAATTAGCTTCGGGAACAAATGCCTACTCCAAGTATTCGTGCACACCGACGTAGCATTAAGAGCCAAGTCATCATTCCGCATAACAAGGCAGCCTTTCTGTCCTGTCCACTTATTTTCTTTTTCGCTGGCAGTTACGCCTTCACAGTTACTCATTCGCAAGGAGAAGGTATTAATGGCATAGCGAAGATATGACGACAACAATTGCCCGGTGAAACAACAGACGATGCAGATGACAGGCGATAAAAGCATTTTTCTCTCGTTCTTTGATAGTAGGTGTTGATATATTTCGTCTTAGTTTAGGAATTCAGAGAAACATCTATGTTTCTGAGCAAGTTGCTAGCGAAGTAATATGTACACAGCCACCATCATGAAAATAATGAGAATGCCATTATATATAGCCTGCGCCTCATCAAGCGTACGACAAGCTGCCTTCATGTAGGAAGAAGACAATGGATTTCTGCTTTTAGCGAACACTGCCAGTTTTCATTTGTAAGCTATTAATATAAAACGACTTCAATACTTAAACAAAGAGCAATTTCCGCGCTAATATCAAACCTTATTCCTTATCTGTAGATAAAAAGACTCTTCTATCGCCGGCACATGATAAAAGAAATCACCATACTTGTCAATAGCCGGTCACTTTGTCACGAAGTGTCAGGGAAAGCGAGTACCAAATGAATCTCTGAGGCAGGCCACTCAGTAAATTCCAAACTGATGATTTGGAATAATGTCAACTGCGCACTGGTGTCGACTGTGGGTACAGCACTGTGAGGGTAAGTGTAGGACACCGCATGTGCTGTGTTGATCTAGTACTGAAAGTGTGCATAACAAAATGAGTAAAAATTCCTTGGTCTATTCACAGTGGGTTCGCCTTGTTAACCTCGCTTCTTTAGCCTTTTAGAGAACACATGCCTTTGTCACAAGGACCCTCAACTCATCCTACTAGTGCTGCTACTCGGACATTACTTCGTGCATCATAAAAAGCTGCCCGGACGATATAAAAGATGCGCTCAGTGATCGTACAAGACACAGGCAAGATCGATGTTGAATTCCACCTGATAAAGTTGTCTGTTTCCTTACTTCAAATAACCAGCACTCTGTCTCATTTGATATTAAATGAAGCCTTCGTGATTTAATTGCAAGTTTGAAGACACACAAGAAGGAAAAATAGATAATGTGCACCAGATATTTCTGAGGCATATTTGGGACAGAGAATAAGCGGGACTCGATAAGGTGAAGGGCAGAGCGGGGAGCAGACCTGGACGCGTGCTAAAGTGTCAAGACATCGCCTAATTTCATTCGATGGCGACAATGCGGCTTCTCGATAATCGCACACACGTAACAACGATTTCTGCCAAGGCAGAATATATGTGCGGCATTTTGCTTCCCAGGACAAATGATTTGTTTTGATGAATCGTTCATGCTAGCCACACGGATCCTGAACGTCCTCATACACGTCACCGTTAAAAGTCTCGCGAATGGGACAGCGCTGAAAAGTAATTTGTAAGGACCTGGGCGCACTAGTGGAAACAAACGTGCGTTGGGCCACCGCCGAAGACACCCTTGAAGGCGACACTGCAAAACTGTTCGTGGCGAGCGGCGGCGACAGCCACGCGAAACCTCGCCTCCTTTGGGCTTTCGCATCGGAGCGAGCGAATGCGCTCTCTTTTGCGCGACTGCTGGCAGGAGGACCCTGTCTGGTGGTGTGTACCTTCATTTTTTACGCATTTGGATATTTCATCATCATAATCATCATAATCATCATCATAATCATCATCATCATCATCAGCCTGCTTAGGTACACTGCAGGACGAAGGCCTCTCCCAACTATTTCCAATCCACCCTATCCTGAGCGAGTTGGTTCCACTTTATGCCCGCAAACTTTTAATTTCATCGCTCCATCTGACCTTTTGCCTACCTCTTAAAATTGCTCTGACAGGTAGATCGACGCGCGTGGAAAATCATGTTTTAGCGAGCCGTTTTAACTGCGCCGTTGTAGCTAATGAGGTATGTTTTCGCGTGCCGCACCCGTGCGCAGCCCGAACGCTGCAGCAGAAGTTAGGGCAAAAGAAATTATTAAGACCTTGCACGTGGGCAAAACACAAGTTTCCCTTTCAAAACTTTTTGCGACGTACGTGAACGGAAAAACAAAACAAATCGCTGGTTGTAAGTCGCGGCTGCATGATGTGCAGTGAGTAATGAAAGCTACAATTTCCTATGCCGGAATGGACGTGCGAAGGCAAAATGGAAATATATAGGCATCATGGAGGTAGCAGTCACACAGATACACACACACACATCTATATACAGCGGCACGTCCACGCAAACATACACCCCAGGAAAAAACACGCAAACTATCTATTGTGGTGGTGAAGGCATATTATGGCGTACTTTCCTTATAGGAAGTGGATTCCGAGTGTTAAATTCGTCCGAATTTCTTCGGCCAGCTAAAAGATTTCTCCAAAGGTTAGTAGTGTACGGCTTGTCTTAAGGCAAGGAGTAATCAAGCAGTAATTTATGTTCCTTATTGCGCTTGCAATGTTAATTTCGCCATGAATCTATCTATCGAGCTATCTATCTACCTATTTTCTCCGTCCGTTTCTTACGAGTTGCTATTCGCAATGTCCGTAGACTGTCACGCCGCACCGCGGCGCACAACAGAAATGCCACGAGGATGATAGGCAGACGACGCGCTGTACTGTCCGTCGCCGCCGCACATTTGTGTATGTATATGCGCGTGATGCCCAAGAAGCACAACAGTAACCGCATGTGCTGCATGCCCCAATGCACAAATCGATCTGTTCACAAGGAAATAATCCGGCATTATTTTCTGCAAGATCCGCAACGAAAGAAGGGGTGGATAGCGAGGTTTCGCATCGGAAAGCGACGCCGCCGATGAGATGGCGCAGCGCACATTTCACTTCCGGTAATTTCTTCTGGAGCAATATGGGTAGACGGAAATCGCTTTCGCTTTTTGGCTAAAACGCACAGTGATCAGGCTGTGTGTATAGTGAGAAGGTCGTTTCCGTAGATGCGTGCACCTGCTAGCGTGGTAACGCGGCAGTTAAATGTTAGATAAGTCTGCGAATCACTGCAAGCCGCAAAGTTGCTTGTTTGCGTGGCATTCGCATTTTTTTCACATATTACACACATTCGCACACATCAACGAATGCTTATATTTAAATCAGTGCTGACATCAATTCCCATCGGTGCCAAACGCATTTTTTTATCGCGATCTGGGCCGATCCTGTTTAGGCTCCATCTGGAACAGGTGCTGGTACGCGATCACTGTTGATCGTGATCAAGCATGATGCACTGATCTCAAGACGATCGCCATCTGCACATCTCGATTCGGCTCTGAGCTCCCGATTTGGCCGACGCCAGCGCTAAACTCTATAACGATTAGGTTGGACCATGTAGCTGCGACCACCGTTGATTGCGATTAAGAAATGCAACCCTGATCGATCCTATTTGCTATCAAATGTGCCCGTGTGACGCCGATATTTACTCACTTCGGTAGCTGCACTGCGCAGACAATAGGGTTAAAAAAATATAACCCAGTTGGTTGCGATCTACAGTGACAAGCTGCGTCCGTGTGACACCAAGCATTTTGTGAGCATTGTCAACGGATCCTGAGAGTGTCTTCGAGATACACACGAAGAGGGGCACGGCACCCCTCTGGATTATTTCATGTTGGTTGCAACATCTGTTGTTTCAACAATTATAGATTGCGTTCCGTTATTCCTCCGATTGTCCTTACTTTTTTGCTATGGCTTGCTCCTTTGTTTTTGTTTTATGATACCTTGGTGATTGCTTTTATGCCAGCCGTAAAGAGTTTCTATTGTTGACTGCATTATGTTGTGTTATTCAAGCTGCCTACCTTCTTGGACCCAGAAGTCCGCACTATGTATTAAAGACATAAATAAATAAATAATGTAAGCGAATACTCGGGACGTCGTTACTACTGATAGGGTAATCATGCTGGAGGTCTCCTTCTGATGCCGCTCCGCCGCGTATAGACGACGAGAGGAACACTGGCAACGCGGTCATGCTGGCGCTGCGGTTAACATCGAAGGACAACGGAAGACATTGTTTCCCACGATGCGTAAATACCAAGCTTATTTCGGACAGTGTGAATTTACTTCAAACGCGGTTCGTGTGCGTTTCGTTTAAACGAACAGTAAAAGGTGGCCGCATATCTGCTTGCTTAGCTGTAAATGGCATGAAAAGGCTGTAATCTTCCGCTGCCACTGATAGCCCCTCGTGGAGAAAGAGCCCCTCGCGCTCTTTCCCCACTCTCACCCGTCACCTAAAGGATTCAACGTTTTGAAGAGTTCAATTCGAATTTCGCGCGTTCGCACTGCTCTCGCGCTATCTGTTGGGCAAGGCCGGCCGCGCGCAAGCAAATTAGGTGGCGGGGCGGTGCACAGGTCTATGCCGTTGCAAATCTCTCATTATCCTTTCCGCCCAGCCGCGCTGCCGAGTGGCCACTGACCCTTCTTTTACAACAAAGAGGTGACTCTCACAGATAGAAAGCGAGGGTGCTTAAGGCACAATAACTGTCTCTCCACAGAGGCGAGCACGCACGAATGCTAGCGCCGAGAACGGGCAGGATAGAGGAGGGGGAAAATGGTTGTTTCGCCATTTCCATCTAGCTCCACAAGTAATTTGTCTCCGGCACCATTTATAAGGCGTTAATTTTTCATTTACTAACATATAAAGCAGTCAAACGTGTCTTCCTAATAATGAAGGGCTGCAGATGACGGTTATGTACACAAGCGCTGCATTAAAGAGGCCGGAGTATTCCTTCGTGCTTTGCCATGTTGACGTGTATAAGACGGTGCGCCAGTGCTAGTTTCCTGGTTGGTTTGTATAGGGGGGGCGAAGGAATCATGTCACAGAGAGAGAGAGAGAGAGACGGACTAAGCTTCTTTGTCTAGGCAGCCGAAAAAAGACTATCGTCTTTAAAACAGTCCTCATGTCTAGATTCCTGCGCATGCCGGCAGCACGCTTGCGCAATTATCGATCTTCAGCATACGGCCTTCAATTTGCAAAATTTCTGCTCCAGAACCTGCTGGAATGGTGTCTGAGACGTTGATTTATTTATTGCTTTGTGTTTTTACGTCCCAAAACCAACTCTGACTGCCGTATATGCCGTACTGGAGGTCTCCAGAAATTTCCACCACCTAGGGTTCTTTAACGTGTACTGATATCGCAGAGCACACGGGCCTCAACATTTCGCCTGCATCGAAATGCAGTCGCCTCGGCTGAGATTGGATCCCGCAACCCCGGGATCGGCAGCCGATACCGCAGCCCCTAGACCACTGAGGCGGGGCGTCTGTGACGTAGGTCAGCAAATAAGAAATACATGGGAATGGCACTACGTCTAAAGCTCATTTTTCTCGCCATGAGTAAATGCTGTAAGGTCGCTCCCATCAATATGACGTGCATCTTGAACCGATCGTTCGCATTATTTGCTTCATATATGCACAGGACCACTTACATGCTTTTCGGAAATACGTTCAGCGACACTGTAAAGTGGGCTAGTTCATAGAGTTTCATAGTTAAAACCCGGCGCCACCGAAATTAAAGCAAACGTGCCTTGTGTTTGCGACTGTGTTAGTTTTGGTGGACGCGTTTTTAATTATGCTTACACGTTGCCCAACAAGAGCGAGTGGCTAGCCAGCCTCCAAACGAGTGCAAAACGTGGCTTTCGGCGGCTCCACATGAGTCCGCGAAGGAGCGCGTGCTTCACGGAGCGGGGCACTCTGATTGGTCTTTTCCATCGTGGGCCCGGACCACAGCGACAAATCGCGCATGGAGGCATTCCTCACGCGGCACAAGAATGTTGTCGCGGGGCAACCTCGGAGGCTCGCATTTTGTCGCAGCCGGCGCGCCGCGCACATTTTTCCGCCAGTTTCGGCGGACAAGGATCTTGTGGTTCTCATTTGATGAGAGGTAGGTGCTCTCTGCTGGAGAATTACCAGAGGGATTATTCAGGTCTCGGTGTCAGTAACTGTGGCGATGTACAGGGTCGTCCACTCTTGCTGCGAACACGGCTCACCGTGGCCGTGCTCCGCGGAGCGCCAGCGCTCGTGGTGCGGCGGCGGATCGAATCTAATCTAGCGCATGTGCACAGAGGCTTGGAAGCGGGGTTTCGTTTCGCTTGAAAAGCGCGGGAGTGCATGCCTTGCTGCGATGCGCAACATACTGTGGCCCGCGCTTTTCAAGCGCAACGAAACCCCGCTTCCAAGTCCCTGTGCGCATGCGCTAGATTAGATTCGATGCGCGGCCACAGCATGAGCGCTGTGCTCCGCGGAGCGCGGCCACGGTGAGCCGTGTTCGCACCAAGAGTGGACAACCATGTACATATGCGTATGCACAGCACCACGTGAACCGGGCAAGCGAACCCCAACTGGATGTCAGGCGATCGCATTGACACGTGCGGTTCGTTTCGCGAACGCCGTTATCACCTTCCTGTTAATCGCGCGCCTACTTTGGTTGTTTGAGGGGGCGCTGTTATCACTTTCTGTTACGCACAACGCAGGCCGCGTTTATCTCGCATGCCACATATACAACCGTGTCGACCATTGTTAAAGCTTTGCATGCTTGACGCGCACATTTCAGTAACTTCTGGAATTCCAGAGATAATTCGAGAGCGTGCTATGACGCGGGTATAAAAGCCGACGCATTACGCCGTTTATCAGTCTTTCCGTCGACCGACGACTCTTCACGCCACTGTTGCTGTGAATTGTGATGGGCCTTGTTTTAGCTGGGCACAAGTTCGCCCAATAAACAGTTCGCCTGACATCAACTTGAGTCCTGCGTGCTTCGTCTCAAGTGCTGCGTGCGTCACAACGACGTGACATCTGGTGGAAGTGCTTCTCGGTCCATGTACCATACGCCCCTCCCTACACCCGTGAGCCAAGCGCAAGTCGCCAAGAGGACGACTCCAACCCGGTCTTTCGAGCTAGCCGCAGACAACGACGACTCCTGCCAGAACACCTGCCGCTTCCCGACAAGGACAAGACGACAAGGGCTGCAATGAAACCAGCATCCACGATGACGGAAGCAAGATCTCCGGCAACTGTGGTCTTGCACCAACCCAGAGAGGCACCTACCTTCTGCGGATCGTCCTACGAGGATCCGGAAAGCTGGCTTGACATTTACGACCTCGTCGCAGCCCTTAATAAATGGGACCCGGACGAAAGCTGCGCCATGTGTATTTCTACTTGGAAGACGCCGCAAGGACTTGGTTTGAGAACCCAGGGTCAACACTTCCAACCTGGGACAACTTCAGCGCTGCTTTCCTGCACACCTTTGCAAGCATCGTGCGAAAGCAAAGAGCCGCATCACTGCTGGAAACTCGGGTGCAGCTCCCGAATGAAAACGTAACCGTCTTCACGGAGGAGATGACCCGACTTTTCCGCCACGCTGACGCCGACATGTCCGAGAAGAAGAAGGTTCGCCTCCTCATGCAAGGAGTGAAGCAGGAGCTCTTCGCCGGACTAATAAGACCCTTGAAACGCGCACCCGCCAATACAATCGACGCATGTCCCGAGACATCGCAGAAGTCCAGGGACTTGGCCACGACTACCTACGCGAAACCATAAGGGCTATTGTTCGTGAGGAACTGCGCCGTATGTTCTCGTCGTCTCAGCCGCAAGTCGCTTCCCTCGAAGACATCGTTCGCGAGGAAGTACAGCACCCGCTGAGTGTTCCAGAACCACCGACATCCCAACTGGAGGCGATGACCTACGCCGCTGCTGCACGTCGTCCTGCCGCCGCTCCTCGCCCACGCCAGGGCCCAACGCCTCCTGCAGTTTCGTCGCCAGCCACCGTCGCCACCTCCGACGCCATCCCGCTCGCCAGTAATCCAGTGCGCGCCGAGAAAAACTGACGCTTGGCGCACCCCGAATCACCGCCCACTGTGTTACCATTGTGGCGAAGCCAGGCACACCTACCACTACTGCCAGTACCGTGAGATGGGACTGCGTGGCTTCGACAAGAACGCGCCTCGTCCACGCCCAGGTGAGCGACCGCGCGACATCGCCGACGACATTGCCGGATCGCAGCGGCAACGACGACGACCGTCTTGTTCACCTTCGCCTGGCCTGCTACGTCTCCCCGGATCGCCGCCAGTACACCGGCCTCACGCGGGGCCGATCTCCAAGCCCCTATCCGAAAAACTAAAGGCAGCAACCGATGGAGGTGAGGTTGCTGCACGACGCAATGTCGAAGATCCTCCGCCGCCACCGACAACCACCACGACGCATGAACTGTCTCGACGTATTTCAGCACGCCGCCTGACCAGAGTCTTCACGATAAAGCCTCGCCGCCGACGCGACATAGCAGCCAAGGAGCAAGCCGACGCAGCCGTAATCCGACGCCCCGACTTTACCGGAACGCCAGAAGACGAACCATCGACTTCGACGTGCTTATCGACGGTCAGAGCGTCACCACCCTAGTCGATACCGGTGCCGACTACTCCGTCATCAGTGGTCTCTTCGCCGCCAAGCTGAAGAAAGTAAAGACTGCCTGGGAAGGACCAGATATCAGAACAGCAGGGGGCCACCTTATAACACCAACTGGAACATGCACGGCAAGAGTCCGAATTGACAGCCAGACGTATTCGGTCAGTTTTGTCGTCCTGCAGCAATGCTCGCGAGACGTCATTGTAGGCATGGATTTCCTGGACCAGCACGGCACAGTCATCGACCTAAGATCCAGGTCAATCACGCTGTCCGCGGATAATGCAACGCCGTCCGATAGCAATGTCGCTTATCATGCCTTGCATGTGACCGAAGAGCAGGTAACGGTCCCGCCACTGTCGAGCATCATCATTTCTGTCGGCACAAAATCGCCTACCTACTTACAAGGCGTCATCGAAGGCGACTAGAACTTGCTCCTAAATCGTCAGATGTGCGTCGCAAGAGGCATAGCCAGGCTGCATAACGGCGAAGCCAAGGTCATGGTGACGAACTTCAGCAACGAATACAGGCACCCGAATAGGGGTACGACGGTAGCGTACCTAAGTGAATTCGTGGAACTGAGCAATGCCTTCGCCCTGACCGATTCTCGGGGACCCGCCACGACGACCGCAGTGTCCGCGCCCGCCTTCGACGTCAATCAAGGACTTTCAAGGCAACAACAAAAGCAGCTCGAGACCTTACTCCACCAACACAAGGACTGCTTCTCTCTGCCGCACGTAGGAGGCTCGGCGCCTCGCACGATTACGTACCCTAGCCTCGCAGAAGTGGTACAAGCTGCGATACGACAGTCGACACCGACAGGTCACTTACGAGCCGGGTGACCTAGTGTGGCTATGGACCCCTGTCCGTAAACGTGGCCTCTCCCAAAAACTGCTCGCAAACTATGATGGACCATTTATTGTCGTAGAACACCTCAGCGAAGTCAATTATAGAATTGCGTGGGTCTATGTCACGCTCAGATGGTCATCAAGACAGAGGTCACGCATGTAGCACGGCTCAAGCCCTTCACTCAACGCCGGCCCGGCTGACTTCTCGCCCGGAGGGCTTCGTCTGCAAGGGGAGCGATGATACGGTGTGTCAAATGGTAGTGGAGCAGCAGCAGCAACAACAACAAGCAGGTACAGAGAGCAGCGAAGAAGAGAACGACGGGCAGTGCCGCCATATCGCTTGCCGCCCAGCTACCTCGAATAAGCCCTTCTACACTCCCCGTAACAACATTCACAAGGTATTTCCAAAAGGATAATAGCCAAGCAGCCAATATAGTGGTTGTTGCTCGAAGCACACTTCGTCGACTTCCACCCAGATACCATCTTTTTCTTCCTTGGCGCTCTAACACCGTAACATCGACCCCCGGCGGCGAAAGCGCCGTCCCGGCACTGGTCACAATGAGGCGGGCGGAAGGTATGGCTTCAGGCGTGGGTCGAGGATGACATGGGAAGAGGCGGAAGACGTGGTAGGGTCTAGCGGCGTGATTTCCAAAGTCACGTCTGTTACTTGTCGGAGGACGCGGTAAGGACCAGAGTATTGCGATAACTGCTTTGCAGAGAGTCCAACATGTCGAGAAGGAGACTACAGGAGGACAAGGTCACCCGTTTGATAGTGTGCATCCCGGTGGCAATTGTCGTAGCGATGCTTCTGGCGCCGCTGTGACTCGCAAAGGCGGCGATGGGCTATCTGGCGGGCCGCTTCTGCTGTAGTGACAGCGCGACGAGCATACTCGGTGGATAGCTGGGCAGGGATTGGAAGGAGCGTGTCGAAAGGCAAGATGGGCTCTCTGCCATAGAGGAGTTAAAAGGGGGAATAGCCAGCAGTGTCATGGCGAGACGTGTTATGTGCGAACGTCACAAAGGGGAGTGCAGCTTCCCACTCGCGGTGATCGGTCGAAACATACATAGCGAGCATGTCAGTGATAGTGCGGTTCATACGTTCACTGAGACCGTTCGCTTGGAGATGGTAGGCCGCAGTAAGCTTGTGTTTTGTGGCGCAAGAGCGAAGTAACTCGCGGATTACTTTTGACAAAAAGTAAAGACCTCGGTCCGTGAGAAGCTGACGAGGGGTGCCGTGGTGTAAGATGACATCCTGAATTATAAAGTCGGCTACGTCCGTAGCGCAACTGGTCGGGAGAAGCCTCGTGATGGCGTAACGGGCGGAATAATCAGTAGCCACAGGAGCCCATCTATTTCCTGTTATGGATAGAGGGAAAGGACCGAGAAGGTCGAGGCCAACACGGAAAAAGTGCTCTGCCTGTATATCTATAGGCTGAAGGAGCCCGGCAGGGTGTAGAGCAGGCTTTTTCCGGCGCTGGCACGACTCGCAGGAAGCGACGTAACGGCGTACGCAGCGGTAGAGACCGGGCCAGAAAAAACGTTGTCGCACACGGTCATACGTCCTAGCAACGCCAAGATGGCCTGCTGTGGGAAAGTCATGGAGTTGCTGGAGCACGGTGGAGTGAAGATGAGTGGGAACTACAAGTATTAGTTCCGGTCCCACGGGGAGCATGTTCCGGCGATATAAGATGCAGTCGACGACTACGAACATCCGAAGCCAACTGCTTGGCGAGGCAGAATGCAGGCGGAGCCGCGTCACGCCGCTGCTTGTCAGCCATGTTGGCAAAAGCACAGAGCGAGAAAATGCAAGTTGCCTCGTCATCCGATGCAGTATTCGGTGCGTCTGCAGTGTACCGGGACAGGCAGTCGGCGTCATGATGTATTCGGGCGGACATTGTATACTACAGTGTACGTGAATTCCTGGAGACGTAGAGCCCAGCGACCCAGGCGGCCTGTCGGATCCTTGAGCGTAGACAGCCAGCATAGGGCGTGATGGTCAGTGGTAGCGGTGAAAGGACGTCCGTATAAATAAGGGCGGAATTTACTGACTGCCCATACAAGCGCCAGACACTCGTGCTCGGTGACAGAGTAATTACGCTCAGCTGGGGAAAGGAGCCTGCTGGTGTAAGCAAGAACTCTGTCATGCCCCGCTTGACTTTGGGCTAAGACAGCGCTAATTCCGTAGCCGCTTGCATCGGTGCGGACTTCAGTAGGGGCGGACGCATTGAAGTGGGCGCGAACTGGCGGAGTGGTGAGCAACGCAATGAGCAGTGAGAAGGCGAAGGCATGCTCAGATCCCCAGAAAAACGGAACGTCTTTCTTAAGGAGATCAGTCAGAGGGCGGGCAATGTCAGCGAAGTTCTTTACAAATCGGCGGAAATAGGAACATAATCCTACAATGCTGCGGACGTCCTTGACGCACGTCGGTACAGGGATGTCAAGGACAGCATGAACTTTGTCTGGATCAGGGGGACGCCAGAAGAGTCAAGAAGGTGACCGAGGATGGTAACTTGGCGGCGTCCGAAGCGGCACTTCGACTAGTTGAGTTGAGAACCAGCCCCAAGAAACAGTGAAAGAATGGACGAAAGTCGCAAGAGATGGGTGTCAAAAATTGGCGAGAATACAATCACGTCGTCCATGTAACATAGGCAGATGGACCACTTGAAGCTGCGCACAAGGGTGTCCATCATTCGCTCGAGCGTGGCTGGAGCATTGCACAATTCGAACGGCATGACTTTGAACTGGTAGACGCCGTCAGGTGTAACAAACGCAGTCTTCTCGCGGTCCAAGTCGTCTACGGCGATTTGCCAATAACCGGAGCGAGATCTATTGAAGAGCAATAGGTCGCACCGTGGAGGCAGTAGAGAGCGTCATCTATGCGAGGGAGCGGATATACATGTTTCTTGGTGATTTTGTGTAGGTGCCGATAGTCGACACAGAAACGCCAAGTATTATCATTCTTCTTAACTAGGGCCACAGGTGAAGCCCACGGGGTCGAAGAAGGCTCAATAATCCCTTTTGTGAGCATTTTGTCGACGTTTTGTTGAATAACTTGGCGCTCTGATGGTGACACACAGTAAGGCCGCCTGTGAATCGGAGCCGCATCACCGGTATGTATGCGGTGCTTGACGTGCGATATTTGACCTAAGGGCCGATCGTCAAAATCAAATGTCAGAGCACCCGAGAAGCAGAGCACAGAGGTCGTTGATCAGGGAATGCAAAAGATCCGAGGCAATCATCTTCGTTACGGGGTGTTCAAGTGGAGATTATTGAACTGTGTTCACACTATGTGGGGCAGAGGAATCGGCAGCGGCCACTTCTGGTAAAAATGGTGAGATCTCGCAGTCATGCGATGGCGACAAAGTGGCGAGAGCAATACCTTGAGGTATAACTTGAGGGCTGCGACCGAAGTTCAACAGTGGAAGACATGTCTTGTTCGCCCTAACGGTGACAACAGTGTATGGGAAGGACACGTTGTGCGGAAGCAAAACACTACGGCAGAGAGAGACCACATAATCACCATCCGGCACAGTGGGGCACGGCTCAGCGTCGATACAGACTAGTGCTTGTGCTGGCAGGCGATGCGATTCGGCACACGAAAGCTAGCTTTGGACTGCGTCGGGCGCGTCGGAAAAATCAGGCAGGTCGAGCTGTAGAACACCGGCTGAGCAATCGATGATGGCTGAATGGTCAGATAAAAAATGCAGCCCGAGAATGACGTCATGGGGACATTGTTGAAGGACATGGAACAGGACAGCAGTCTGGCGGTCGGCCACGCGCACACGTGCGTTGCACATTCCGAGCACGGCGGGAGTTCCTGTGATAGCGACGCGTACAAATTGGCACTCGGGTGGCGTTAGGACCTTTGTAATGAAGAAGAAGCACACCGTACACAGCCCCGCATCCGTATCGCCAGCGCATCGCAAGTGCTCGGGCTGGACTTTGTTAGCGCCTTGGCTGGCTATGCTGTCTCGTCTTGTGAGCCGCATCCGCTGCGTCTACGACCGCGTTGGTCTTCTTTATTATAATTGGTGGAGGTTTGCTGGGT
Organism: Hyalomma asiaticum; assembly: GCA_013339685.2. Taxonomy (NCBI): domain Eukaryota; kingdom Metazoa; phylum Arthropoda; class Arachnida; order Ixodida; family Ixodidae; genus Hyalomma; species Hyalomma asiaticum. The sequence continues at coordinate 115,125,899 of CM023485.1, read as the reverse complement.
CTCCCGTAACCCTGGAATTGTGCAATCGAACCTTACCGGCCATCATGACCACCGAAGGCAGCACGAGCTCTCCACCAGGTGCTCCCCAGAACGTCTGCCCTAGCACGCTCCGTCAGCGCGATCCTCCCATATATTCAGCAGCGCCGATGATCACGACGTTGATGACTGGCTGACGTCGTATGAACGTGTCAGTGGCCACAACAAATGGGACGACGTCAAGAAATTGGCAACCGTCTCGTTCTACCTCACAGGCATCGCTCACTTCTGGTTTCACAACCACGAAACCGACATCCCAACCTGGCCTACGTTCAAAGCAAAAATCAGCGATGTCTTTGGACGTCCCGCTGTTCGAAGACTTCGCGCAGAACAACACCTGCAGTCGAGAGCCCAACAACCAGGTGAAAATTTCACTAGCTACCTGGAAGATGTCATTGACCTGTGTAAGCTCGTCGATGCTGCAATGACGGAGGCAGATAAAATAAAACATATATTGAAGGGCATTGACGAGGATGCATTTCAGATGCTCATTTCGAAGGGCCCTTCTACTGTAGCCCAGGTCATTAACCTCTGCCAGAGCTACGACGAACTTCGGCGGCAACGCCTCGTTACACGTCGGCCACTTCACCAGCAAGAATCGTTGTCCGGTCTAACTACTGCGCTACCAGATCCAACCCTCCTCTCGCAGATAAAGGCTTTCGCGCGGGAAGAAGTTGCACGACAACTCTCCCTCATCCCCACCCCTCCTGAATCCACTTCTTCGCTTAGCCCGACCCTACAAAACCTCGTACGCGAACAAGTGCTCGACGTCGTTGCACAACAGCAGGTGCCTCACGTCGCTGCACCATTGACCTGCGCCGAAGCCGCCACGCGACCACGACCACCGACGTTCCGGGCTTCGCCTACAGTACCTAGCCCAGTTTACACTACCGCACCGCCGCGACCTCCCGTCTATCGGGTCGCTAATCCCTGGCGCACAGCGGACAATCGACCTATCTGCTATTCCTGCGGTATACCGGGACACGTCGCACGCTTTTGCAACCGCCGACCCCTTCACCCACATGTCAACCCTCGCCCGCCCGTATACGACTGTCCATTGTCGTCCCCTCCAGACCAGGAATTCCACTCATCCCGCCCAAGCTTTCGATCCTCTCCCGGATGCCGTTCCCCTTCTCCCCGTCGTCGCTCGCTCTCCCCATGCATCGACGTCCGTCTACCACTGAGACGGAAAACTAAGTGGCGCAGTTCCCGAGGCAAGAACTGCGTCATCGTCGACAAGATCAAGCCCTCTTTTTTTCGCCGCCAAATATTATTGATTTTGCTGTCGAAGGTGTCTCAGTATTTGCGCTTATTGACACAGGTGCCGCCATATCTGTCATTGCTGAACGATTATGCCGCTCAATACGAAAAGTTACGACGCCATTCTTCGGTCCCCTTCTTCGCACTGCCACAGCACAGCACATCCAGCCGGTGGCTGCGTGTACCGCCAGAGTTGAAATTCAAGGAAATCGTTACACAGTCGAATTCGTCGTTCTTCCCCACTGTTCCCACGATGTTATTTTAGGGTGGAATTTTCTCTCCCGCCACCAAGCTGTCATTGATTGCAGCCGTGCCGCAGTCGCCTTCTCTTCCCTTCCAATACCATATCTCAAGACTTTTCGGGTACCAGCGCCAAGTTGACCCTCACTGAGGACATTCAGATACCTCCGCATGCATGTCTCCTGGCCCCTGTGTCATGTTCCGTTGCCTCCGATGCTACCGTACTGTTCTCACCGTCAAATCCTTTCGTTCATCGTCATCTCTCACTGCTCCCAACCGCACTGCTTTCCCTTCGCGTTCGTTCGACTTACGTCCCCGTACGCAATCAGTTTCCCTTTGTGCTTACTTTGTTTCGTGGTGAATGTCTCGGCACTGTGGAGCCTTACGAACCCCTTACAACGTTCGTACTTCCTGAGGAATCGACGGAGGCCAGCGCCATCCCTTGCAGTCCCGTAACGGCCTCATCACCTGATGACGTTTTTAGAAATGCTATCGACGCCACCTTAAACCCGCAACAACGCCGCGACGTCCTCTGTCTTCTCGAGAAATTTCGGCGTGCCTTTGACAGCCACAGCACTGCTCTAGGTCGAACATCGACTGTATGTCATCGAATAGACACCGGCGATCACTCACCGCTCCGACAGCGACCACACCGCGTATCGTCGACAGAATGCCGCGTCATTGACGAGCAAGTAAGCGAGATGCTAAAGCGTGGCGTCGTTGCTCCGTCCAACTTTCCGTGGGCATCACCGGTTGTTTTAGTGAAAAAGAAGGATGGCTCGATACGCTTTTGCGTGGATTATCGTCGCCTAAACAATATAACCCGAAAAGACGTCTACCCCTTGCCACGCATCGTTGTCGTGCTAGACTGTTTACAAGGGGCAGAGTTCTTTTCCTCCCTTGACCTACGCTGCGGTTACTGGCATGTGCCTATGGCTGCAGACGACAAGCCTAAAACTGCTTTCATAACACCAGACGGCCTATACGAATTTAACGTCATGCCATTCGGTCTCTGCAACGCGCCCGCCACATTTGAGCGTATGATGGACGCCATACTAAGAGGCCTCAAATGGAACATGTGCTTATGTTATCTGGATGATATAGTGGTATTTGCGCCCGATTTCCCTGCTCACCTTTGTCGTTTGGAGCAGGTTTTACGCTGTATAACCGACGCCGGCCTTCAACTAAACTTGAAGAAATGTCACTTCGGGGCTCGCAAGCTAACCATTTTAGGACATGTCGTCTCGAAGGACGGCGTTCTTCCTGATGACGCTAAACTACGTGCTGTTACAGAATTCCCCAGGCCTGCTTCTCTAAAAGACTTGCGCAGTTTTATAGGCCTCTGTTGCTATTTCCGTCGCTTCATTCGAAATTTTGCTATGATTATGGCCCCGCTTACCGAGCTTTTCCGTGGAGACCACAATCTTTCCGCGTGGTCTCCGGCCTGTGATAATACCTTTGAGACGCTGCGTCACCTGCTCACAAAGCCACCGATACTGCGCCATTTCGACCCAAATGCGCCCACGGAAATACACACGGATGCTAGCGGTGTCGGTCTTGGCGCTGTGCTCGCCCAACGAAAGGCCGGCTATCAAGAATACGTGGTTGCTTACGCGAGCCGTACACTCACAAACTCCGAAGTGAATTATTCAGTCACCGAAAAGGAATGTTTAGCCATCGTCTGGGCAATCACAAAATTTCGGCCATATCTGTACGGCCGGCCCTTCGATGTCGTCACCGATCACCATGCCCTTTGCTGGTTGTCGTCGCTCAAAGATCCCTCCGGCCGCCTAGCACGGTGGGCTTGGCGACTCCAAGAGTACGACATTCGGGTTATTTACCGCTCGGGCAAGAAGCATGCCGATGCCGACGCTCTTTCGCGTTCGCCTGTCGATATCGAAAATGCCGGCGCCTCCGCTCTTGACAGCTCGCTTTCACTCGTCAGCTCCATCGACATGGCTCTAGAGCAGCGAAAAGATTCTTCGATTTCCTCTTTAACAGATTACCTCTCCGACTCACCTGCACGCCCGCCATCCCGAGCCCTACGCCGACAGGCCTGTCACTTCGCCGTCCGCGACAAAATCCTTTATCGCCGCAACTATCAACCCGACGGCCGCAAATGGCTACTAGTCATACCCAAACACCTCCGGCTTGATATATGCTCCGCTTTCCACGCCGATCCCCAGTGCGCACACGCTGGCCTGTTCAAGACCTACGCCAGACGGCGCCAAAGGTTTTACTGGCGTGGAATGTACACTTTTGTACAAAGATATATTCGTTCATGCACTCAATGTCAACGCCGCAGGCCTGATCACTCCCGCTATCCCGCGCCACTGCAGCCTTTGCCGTGCCCTATCGGGACCTTTTGATCGGGTTGGAATAGACCTCTATGGGCCCCTGCCATACACAGCTGCTGGAAATCGCTGGGTCATTGTGGCTATCGACCACCTAACGCGATACGCAGAAACTGCCGCTCTACCAGCCGCGACGGCTCGTGAAGTTGCTTCCTTTCTGCTGCAACGCTTCGTGCTACGCCACTGCGCCCCCCGCGAGCTCCTCAGCGACCGCGGTCGCGCCTTCCTCGCTGATGTTACTCAAGAGCTTCTCGTCGCATGCCATGTTGTTCACCACTGTACGACTGCATATCACCCGCAAACGAACGGCTTGACAGAGCGTTTTAACCGTACTCTTGGCGACATGCTGTCGATGTACGTCGGCTCCAACCACACCACATGGGACATCGTTCTTCCCTTTGTCACCTACGCCTTCAATACGGCACCTCAGGCGACAACGGGCTTCTCTCCTTTCTTTCTTCTTTATGGCCGAGAACCCTCTACTCCAATGGACACCATTCTTCCTTACCGCCCCGACTCATTGGAGGGCACACCGGAATCCGAAGCCGCTCGGTATGCTTAAGAGTGTCGTCAACTGGCCCACTCACTTACAAAAGACGATCAAGTACTGCAGAAATCTCGTCATGACGACGGGCACCCACAACAGCAGTTTTCTCATGGCGATCTCGTATGGTTGTGGGTACCTCCTGCTTCTACACCTGGGATGTCGTCAAAATTTGTCTCGAGATATCATGGACCCTACCGGGTCCTACAGCGCACTTTGCCGGTGGACTACGTCATCCAACCTGTGACCCCTGCTATGGACCTACGTCGCCGCGGCCGCGAAACTGTTCACGTTGATCGCCTCAAGCAGTACCATGAGCCCTCCGTCCTCACGACGCCTTAGGTCACCTGAGTGACTCCGTCTTCAGCGAGGGGGGAAGATGTAATGAAGAAGAAGCACACCGTACACAGCCCCGCAGCCGTATCGCCAGCGCATCGCAAGTGCTCGGGCTGGACGTTGTTAGCGCCTTGGCTGGCTACACTGTCTCGTCTTGTGAGCCCCATCCGCTGCGTCTACGACCGCGTTGGTCTTCTTTGTTATACCTCGTTTAGTCTTCCACGGAGGTTCGAGCTCATAACAGAAATGAGTGCCCCGGTATCAACAAGGGCAGTAACAGGTAGCTCATCCACTTCCACAGAAAGCAGGATTTGGTCCGTACCACGAAGCAGCAGGCTTTGGTTCGTAGTAAGGGTGAGGAGAGGGTTTTCAGGTCTGGGGTCGAATGCAGCGTCCCCTCCGGGAGCTGCATCGGTCAGTTTACCGATAAGGAGCGTCCAGATGGGCGAGGGGATGTGTAGCGACGGGGCCAGAGGTGAGCGGGAACGATGGTCGTGATCATGCGGGGAGGACGGAGAGCTGGAGCATCGGACTGTTGTGGTAGCTTCACCGGATGGTCCATTGTCAAGAGTGGCGAACTGCATGGGCCGGTTGTCGTCACGACGATATGCGCCAAACGAGCGAGACGAAAAGCCTCGATTGCGACAGTACCGGGAGATATGTGCGACACCATGACAACGGCAACAGATCGGTTTGTTGTCCGGCGACCTCCACTGGGCTGGGTCACGATAGCGACGAAAAGTTGCCGGCGTACACGAAGGGTATGGCATAGGACCAGCAGGCGGCTGCATGAGCGAACACACAGGCGCAGCCCAACATTAGCAAGCTGCTCCTCTACAACAGTTTGAATCAACGAAATCGTTGGTCGAGGGTCTTCGGATGGGTGCGTCAGGAGCGATGGCGGGGACGCCGCCTCGATTTCGCGTCGCACAGTGCGGACTACGCTGTCGGTAGTAAGCGGCTGACTGTGCGGCAGCTGGACGTCTTCACAACATGGCAGTGTTCGGAAGCCACACGAATTGCTGGGCGATGCGGCGACTCTTCAATTCTTCAAAACGCCGGCATTCCTTGATGATGTCGTCTATGCGTGGGCAGCCTTTGGTCATCAGAAGATTGAAAGCGTCATCTGCAATGCCTTTGAGAACATGGATCACCTTGTCTGCCTCAGTCATGTTGGCATCGACCCTATGGGAAAGGGCAAGAACGTCAACTATGTAGGACACGTACGATTCGGTTGACGTTTGCGCCAGGCAGGAGAGATCTTTCGAAGTGGCGCGCTGGCGGCCGGCAGATCTGCCAAACCGGTCATGCAGCTTCTGCTTGCAGGCGTCCCAGCTGGTAAGATCTTCCTCGTGCGACTGAAACCAGACGCCCGCTGTGGGGTCCCACTGTGGGGTCATTGTGAGGTCCCACCGATATTGCGCTGCAACAAGCTCATACTTGGAAATCCAGTCATCAACGTCAACGCCATCGGTACCACAGAAGTTCCGAGGGTCGCGCGGTTGCGTCAATACAACAAGCTCTGCCTCACTTGTCGGACTCGCACTTGGAGCACAGGAGGCAGCGTCGCCTTCCGTTGGCATGACGGAGCTGCTCAGGACACGTCCACTGCGAAGTTCCGTCTTGTGTCGTACCCCGGTACCTCCACCAAAATGGTACAAATATATTTACAAGGTATTTCCACAAGGATAATAGCCAAGCAGCCAGTATGGTGGTTGTTGCTCGAAGCACGCTTCGTCGACTTCCACCCAGATACCATCTTCTTCCTTGGCGCTCAAACACCGTAACAATATTTACATGTGCGGTCTGCAGCCTGAAGCCCGTAATATTTTCGCTGTGGCCAATGGCCAAACAGAGCGATTCAAGATAAAGTGCAAACAGCAAAGGTGTCAAGGGGCATTCTTGCCTTACTGAGGAGCGAATGTTGACGTTTTCCTTAAGGTCCCCATTGACTATAATACGCGTGGTGCAATCCGTGTACACCATTCTGACGCCTTCTAGTATTACTTGCCAACATTTCAATGTTCGAGAATGCCGAATAAAACCTGGTGCGAGACTCGGTCAAATGCTATCGCCACATCGAGCTGCATCATTGTCACGTGTTCGCTTAAAACGTGACAGCATTCAAGCACTCTTCGCGCGACGTGTATGTTTGTCGCTATGCTGCGGCCTTTAATACCGCAAGCCTGATGGTGTCCTACCAGCTTTGAAATAACCCCCCGGAGTCTTTTGGCTAATACCTTCATAACTATTCTGTAGTCCACATTGGTGAGTCTGATAGGACGATAAGAACCCACGAAGGGACGTTTTTCGGGACCTTCACTCATGGTATCAGCACAATGTGCGACCTTCTGAATGACAGCGGAACTCGCTTACGGTCATAAGTTTCAGCGAAAACACCAACCAATATACGAGCTATCCTACATTTAAAGTTTGTAGAAGGCGGCCCCTGGCCCATCAGGCCCGGGCGCTTTCCCCAGCGTCGAGTCACCGATCTGCTCTTCCAAACGTGCCTTAACGTCGGCGTCCAGCTTCGGCATAAAATAAAAATCACTCCCGAAACGCTTCCATGAGGTTTCTTCGTTGCCCAAGCAATTTGGGGAAATGATCGGCTATAACGTGCATGATGACCTTCATATCCGACGTGACATCGTTGGGACTAGGTATTTGACGGATTTCTTTCTGGCGCGCATATCTCCTTTCAATGGAAAACGCCCATTTCACTGGCCTTTCGCCTCCCATAATTTTTCCGCTCTTATCCGTATTAGCGCGCCCTTATACTTCTCGCCATCAATTTGCTCCAGTTGGCTCTTCACGTCTCTAATTTCTTTGTTAAGAACACCAGGTTGGATGATTTCGATGCAAGTAAACTAGTCAAGCTGCTCGCAAAGCTCACGCTCACTTTGGTTCTGCCTATACTTGAGGATGCTACTTCTTTCTATGGCAGCTATTTGGACTTTTTGTTTAAACTCCTCCCATTCAGCAGCTAGATTTGTTGACTGCAAAGCGTGTACCTTCGCCAGTTCATCGGTTACTGCCCTAACGAAATTATCGTCCTCTAGGAGCGTCACATGAAATTTCCACAGGTTCCAATTTAAATGCGGTTTCGCCTGCGCTCTGCCCCGCCACGGTGGTCTAGTGGCTACGGTACTCGGCTGCTGATCCAAGGGTCGCGGGATCGAATCCCGGCCGCGGCGGCTGCATTTCGATGGAGGCGAAATGTTGAGGCCCGTGTGCTGTGCGATGTGATTGCACGTTAAAGGACCCCAGGTGGTTGAAATTTCCGGAGCCCTCCACTACGGCGTCTCTCGTAATCAGAACTGGTTTTGGGACGTTAAACCCCACAAATCAATCAATCATCGCCTGCGCTCTGCCAAAGCCGGCAATAACCAAACAGTGGTCGATGAAGAAATAGGTTTCACATCGTACGCGGTGCACAACGCAAAAAGTTCAGCTGAGACATAGATTCGGTCCAGCCTCGCAATGCTATCTCGCTGAAAATGGGTATAAATGGGGCGAGTACCATTGGAAAAAAACGTTGCCCACATCATTTAAACCGTGACCATGTACTATCTCCGTTAACAACTGGGCACGCTTATCAGGAAAACGGCTCTTTTTGGACCGGCCTTCAACTGCACAAACACAGTTGAAATTGCCCTAGGAGTAATAGCCCTTTTTCACAGTTGAGGTACCTTAGAAAGCTTTCAAAAAAGTGCGATCTCTTTCGACTTTCGGGGCGTAAGCGCAGACAGCTCGGTAACTCGTACTCGAAAGATTGAAATCCACCATTAAAGGCAGCCAGATTGGCACGACGGAACCGTTTGTGCGCAACTACCAAAGTCGTTATGTATGTAAATGGCACAGCCACCCGAACTACCAACAGCGTGACAAACATGTACATTGAAATGAGGACGAAAAACGGACACCGTTCGGTCGGGAACTTCCTGGCTCTCTATTTTGGTCTCCTGAACTGCGAGCAAGTCCAAATCGTTTTCGGGCAGTAAGCAGCTTAATTGGCACTGTTTCAAGTGCATAACCCTCGTATATTCAGGGTTGCTACGTGCAAGGCCGCTTTAGTTAACAAGGCCATGGCTGCAAAGGAGGTTGCCCTTCCCAATGGTGTCCATTGCGAAGAACAAACCAGAGATCAAACTTATTGCCATATTGTTCTCGCGGGATGACACCGCCAGAAAAGCCCGGCCAGTGGCCGTAAAGCTGTCGCGTTTGGAGAGCAGTGCAAACGCAGTGATATGCATTGCATTTTTTTACAATTTTCGGCCCGACCCCACCCCTCCCCCCTTTACCTGACATAAAAAACATCGCTTACGAAGGCGGATTAACCGCCTACCGTGGTTGGCCCGGTATGTTAGGTTGCGGTCTATATGGAGAGCATCTCAACACCTTTTCGTCGGTGGCTCGTCGCCTCCACCATCGCCCCGCTGCACCTCACTGTCGACGGTCCTCTCATGCGACCGCTTTCCGACCATCGAGCTCCCTTCGTCACGTAAAGTATCCATGCACTCCTCACCTGGTTCAGTCACGCTCACCGGATGCTGCACATCTGGGGGCATATTGCGTCCAGCCGCTGCAGCGTCAGCGCCTTTGACGGGCTCGTGCTGGTCCTTAGAAGCTCCGACGACTTGCTGCTTGTCACGCTCGCCCTCCGGAACAGAGGGCGATGTAGACGGCTGTACTTCAATGGCCTGAGCGTCGCCTCTTCCAAGTCAGCCTCGGCCATGAGCAGGTCGGCAGTGTGTTCGTTTACCCAAGGCCCTGTCACGCTGGCGTACGTTCGTTCACACTGGCCAGTCTTCGTGACCGAAGCGCCGACAAACACCACATCGCAGGATGCGGCACTCGCGGCGGATATGGCCCGTGCCCCGGCAGCGAAGACAGAGCGGAGCCCTACCCGGCGCAACATCGAGGGCTTGCTCACCCGACACACTTAGCTGGTGTGGCAAGTCGTCGACTTTGCGTCCGCCGTTCAGCTTCAGAGTCAGCAGCCTCGTTGCAGACAATTTGTCAGTCAATCCCTCGGCCCGCCAGCGCTCACTGACGTTGTCGGTGACTTTACCGGAAGGCGCGAAGGCAAGGCGCACGTCCTCGTCGGTACACTGTGGAGCAACCAGTGCACGTTAATTCGGACGTCCCTGTTGGCCGGGTCGATACGATACAGAGCGTGCTTTTAACTTCCAGTTCAGTGATGCTGACGAACTTCTTCACCGCTTCAGTGTCCTTGAAGGTTACTGCCCACACATGGGTCATGCGGTACGCCCCCAAGGCGACTACCTCGGGGAGTACCGATTGTTGAGCCAACGCGTCGCGGAAGTCTTCTACCCTGTAGGGGCTAGCCGTGGTTTCCGCGTGCAAAAACACGGTATTTAAAACAAACCGACCAGTAGGCAAACTGGGCAGAACGACCTGGTATTCACTTTCCATTGATGATAACCTGTTTCCGCGACCGAGCTTGGCCGCTATCGCAGCTCCGTCGGAGCTCCTGAAACACGAATGATTTATATATCTTGTCGCGACGCAGAATAAACTGGCACGGGACCACAATACGAAAAGGCAGAACTAGATCTGTATTCCACAGATTATACTACAGAGACTACTGGAGCAGCGCCAGCAACTTCGTCTTCATCCAAATGACGGTGGGCGCAGCTCGTACTTCTCACTTGGTGGTCTGCGAATGCCTTCTTGCATAGTGTAGTCGTAACATAGCTTCCCTTTCCAGAAAGTATCGTCCCGATGCTTTGTCGTCTCAGCAACAGAACTTGTGTACGCTGGCGTACAGGGGATGTCATTCAGATAGATAGGGCTTCATCCGGACCACGTGGACAACCTCCGGTACATGCCGCTGACGCCTTGTGGAATGTGAACTCTCGGGGACGACTTCGTAATTAACATCACTAAGACGTCGGAGAACTCTATAAGGGCCAAAGTACCGCCTCAGCAGCTTCTCGGAGAGGCCTCGGCGGCGAATTGGCGTCCAAATCCAAACTCTATCTCCCGGTTCATACGAGACTAGTCGGTGAGGAAGATTGTAACGTCTCGAATCGGACTCCTGCTGCCGATGAATACGTGTGCGCGCCAGCTGTCGAGCTTCTTCAGCACGCTCAGTAATGTAAACAGCATCCATTTCGCCGCTGTCGCATTCATGCGGTAGCATTGCATCTAGCATGGTGGTGACTTCGCAGGCCATGCAAAAGACGGAACGGCGTCATTCGTGTGGTCTCTTGCTGGGCTGTATTATACGCGAAGGTGCCATACGGCAAGACCTCGTCCCAGTTCTTATGCTCCACATCGACATACACGCAAAGCATATCGGCGAGTGTCTTATTCAGGCGCTCCGTCAGACCGTTCGTCTGGGGATGATGCGCCGTCGCTCGGCGATGAGAACTGCCACTGAGTCTTAATTCTGTGTTCAATAACTCGGTCGTAAATGCTGTTCCCCTGTCGGTTATTATTACTTTCGGAGTGCCGTGGCTCAGTATGATGTTCTCTATAAAGAATCTGGCAGCTTCACTTGCTGTGCCCCGCTCCAGAGCTTTGGTTTCGGCGTAGCGAGTGAGATAGTCTGTCGCAACAATAATCCACTTGCGACCCGAAGCAGAAGTTGGAAACGGGCCTAGCAGGTCCATGCCGACTTGAGCAAATGGAGCTACGGGTACTTCAACAGGTTGAAGGAACCCTGCTGGTTTGGCTGCTGGCATTTTCCGCCGCTCGCATTCAAGGCATGTGCGGAAGTACTGTCGAACGTTCGTTGCGAGTCTCGGCCAGTAATAGTTCTGTCTCACTCTACATAGCGTTCGGGTATAGCCTAAGTGACCGGACATTGGTTCATCATGAGATGCCTGTAATATTTCCCGTCGGAGAGGCGTTGGGACGACCAGTAAGTAGGTGTTCCCATTAGGAGAAAAGTTCACCTTGTACAGGACATCGTTACGCACGCGGAATGACGAGAGTCTTCTTGCAAATATCTTCGGAACGGTGGAAGGGCGACCTTCCAAAAAGCTAATAACTGGCTCCAATTCCTGGTCATCGCGTTGCTGTTGGGCGATTGTAGTCGTGTCCACAACTCCAATAAACGCGGCATCGTGTTCGTCCTCTGGATCTGCGGGTTCGAGAGGGGCGCGTGAAAGACAATCAGCATCCGTATGCCGCTTACCCGACTTGTATACTATAGTCATGTCGAATTCTTGGAGCTTAATGCTCCAGCGTGCCAGTCGTCCTGATGGATCTTTTAAATTCGCCATCCAACAAAGCGAGTGATGGTTACTGACAACAATAAAACAGCGGCCGTACAGATAAGGGCGAAATTTCATAACCGCCCAAACCACCGCAAGACACTCTTTTTCCGTCGTAGAATAATTCTCTTCCGTACGGGAAAGGGTTCTGCTTGCGTAAGCAATGACGCGTTCGGCACCGTCTTGCCACTGCACCAGTACAGCTCCCAAGCCGACATTGCTGGCATCGGTGTGGAGTGCTGTCGGGGCGTGTTCGTCAAAGTGTCCGAGGACAGGCAGCTTTTGAAGGCGATCCCGTAGCTCGTTGAACGCTCTTTGCTGTTCTTCACCCCAGAAGAATTTGACGGCTGGTGTCCAACATTGGACTAATCGAGTCTAAAGTGTAGCATGGGACCCGAAATCCAACGTTTGCTTCTCTGGTGAGACGTGTCAACGGCGACGCAACGTGCGAAAAATTTTGAATGAAGCGTCGGTAATAGGCGCACAGATCTAAAAACCGCCTGACTGCCTTTTTGTCCGATGGAATCGGAAAATTTGCAACGGCAGCTATTTTTCCGGGGTCAGGCCGCACACCTTCTTTATTGACGACATGCCCTAGAAAAAGAAGCCCTTCAAAACCAAAATGGAACTTCTCAGTCTTTAGCTTAAGACCAGCAGTTCGTATGGCTTGAAAAACCGCTCGTAATCGCCTCAAGTGCTCGTCAAATGTCGCAGAGAATACAATCACGTCATCCATATATACTAAACATGTTTGCCACTTGAGGCCTGACAATACGCCCAGGCAGCACAACAACATTGGACCGACCTTCGCGCAACGTTGGAAAACATTCGATACAATATTGGAACTACGTTGGATTTCGGGTCCCATGCTACACTTTAGACTAGATTAGTCCAATGTTGGATACCAGTCGTATAACGTTGGCAAAATTGGGAAAGAATGGCTTTGGCCAACATTTTCCATCGTTTGTATTTTAAATATTGGTAAGCTTGTATAAACAATGGAAGCTCTAACCATTCTTTCCAGCCTTTATTGCTGGCTGTCCATCATTTTTTGCCAGCATTCATCCTTGGATGAGGCAGCATTTCTTGCCAGCCTCCTTTATTGCCCGATTCTATATTTTCCCCACCTTTTTTATTGGCTATCATGCATGCGCTCAAATTTGTTTTGCCGAGGCTTCTGGCTCTAGGCAAAAAAGCAAGAATATCCAGTAAATTATGGGAGTAACAATAGCTTTATTTTGCACTTATTATGCATGTATGTATTGCCAGCTTGGGAAAGGAATTTGGTTATGTTCACGATTCGTGGTTATGATGATAGCATAAAACAGACGTAAATGGTCTATGCACTCGTATGTTAATGGCGAAACGTATCTTTCGAACACATACACGCATACAAATAAGCAAAATGTCTTCTTTGTGACGCATTTTATTCGTGAGTATAAGAGACATGAGAAGGGATTGAAAAGAAAGTTCTGATAAAATCAACAAATCAATATTCACTCTAAGTTTGAAGTCCACTGTATATAATCAGCCCCGAGAAAACTAAACGCGGTAAGCACCATAAGCAAAAAGAAGAGGCACAAGAAAACATACGCCTAAACCTATGCGACACGTTTTGGTTTACGTGTTTACGTGGAGCAGCTGAAGCTTGAAAGGTTCCTGAAATGATTCCACGAAACAGCTGAATTGTAGAAATTTAACACTTCCTCAAGTAACACAGCATAAGCGAATGTTAGGATATGGTGATATGTTTCTGCATGCAGATTCCGGAACGAAGGGTATGTGGGGACAAACCGACGACTTCGAAAGAACCGAAAACCAGGAAAAAGAAATGACCGTTAAAGAGCACAAGGAAAACACGCGTTTCACGCAAGACAAAAACACACACATGAAAGTCACACGAACCAAAACAGCTTTGCTAGAACCGATTACTTCATCTGCCGCGACGTATACAACAAAGCCCACAACGTGTGTATTTACAAATAGACAAATATAAAGAAAATACGCAGTAATACATGCTATAATAAACCCGGCACACGCGAAAATGAGGGTGCGAGCACAACAGTATACACAATGAGTAAAATAAACGAATGGCTAAAATCGGTACGAAGCTTTCGGGAAAACCTTTAGAACTGTCGCAACACGTCGAGGCTCATCTGTTCAGTTCACTTAAAATGTCCGGTCCGAAGAAGCGCAGGGCTGCCACTTTTTCACTAAGCAGAAGTTTGCAGCCGCAAGTTCCGTGTCCGTAGACTAGTCAGGTGTTCTGACTTCGTAAACTCGCCAGTTTTAGCAGATACACCATGCCCGTGCGACACAACTTGTGCGTCCGGAAAGCCTCCGCAGAGAGAAACACCCTTCGCCTGCCTCACCCCCAGCTCGCTGCAAGAAAACACGTCAAACAGGTATGCGAAGCAAAACGGATTAGTGCCGCCCACGCAGCTCCCCCCTACCGCCCCCCCCCCCCTGCCGCAGTGCCCGCTGCTCGAGGTAGAAAGATAACAAAGGCTTTTCTTTACCTTCCAAAGTTTTGCATATACCGTATGTGCTCATGCATAACTTATACCGTGCTTACTCGCGCATGCCACCTAACTCGTGTTTTTTTTTCTCCATGCATCTAGGAGTTCCAAAAGGTGCGTAAATTACATGCGAATTTCGCAAATACTTTCGGAATATCGCGTAAGGAATCTTTACGCGTGCTGATTTAAGATGCGTCAAATGTAATGTATCACAAAAACGAATGTAGCTTTGACTCAACAGAACGCGTACTTTAACAGCCAAATGCATGCGTGGGCTACATTCAAGCATTAGCGGATGTGCGACTCGGAATCGTCGTCACTGGTGCTGTCAGCAGCATCTCTAAACTCCAGTATCAAGAGCGACTCGTATTCACGTGGCGAAATTATCGTGGCGGCGAGGTTCGCAGTTAATCGGCAAACACTATGTTGAATTTGTTTTATAGGAATCGCGAATATGTGGATATTAAACAATCAAAATGCGACCGGCTATGGCGAAGCCTGGGATACCGAACACTCAGTACTGAAAAAGGACAACGCTAGCCTGCGCCACGTGGCACTGGGTGTCATGGGGAGCGCATGCAAGTAGTTTTTGCGTAAACCGTACATAAAGTCGGGAGTGCAGAAATTACGCGTGGGCGCGAATTATGCGAGTGCACACGGTACGTACGTATAATTAGCATTGTTTTAAATGAAAACCAATCATGGTTTAAAAAGACTTGAACACTGTATCCCCGCTTGCTTTAACATGTTCGAAAATAAAGGCATTGCTATCTTTAGTGTGTCCAAAAAAGAACTTAGGAAGCTTTTGATTCAGGATGTTAGCGTGCAGTTTAGTACATGTTTTTTTTATAAGAGTGTTACATGTAACCTTTCACCTGTCAGTTTTTCTGTTATACGTCTCCGAAGTTTATTTCCTGGATATAATGTTGTGTACTTTTGTAAATATTTTTGTGGTATTTGGTAACTGTTTAGCAAGTGGATACATTTCTTGATTCGCTGTACACTGCTTTTTGTATTCCTTGTTCTTTGTTCTTTCTCCTTTTTTGTTGTTTATTCATTCTATGTCAACCTTAAACTGATGTACTCAACTGTAATTTTACAGATCAATGTACAATGTTTTCAAATCTGTGCTCTGCGGATTTTCCGATGCCAAGCAAAAAGGGTGGGAGCCTCGTGAAGCTGCTAACATAGCAGCTTTTTGCTCTCATCCTTGCATTTTCTTCCCGCAGGTTTTGTAAGAAAATGCTGAATAAATTTGAATTTGAATTTAAATTTGAATGGATTTAAGAAGCGGATATTGGCAAGTAGAAGTTGACGAGAGGGATCGAGAGAAGACAGCATTTGTAACGCCTGACGGTCTCTATGACTTTAAGGTGCTTCCTTTCCGCTTGTGCTCCGCACCTGCAACTTTTCAGTGGTTAATGGGCACCGCCCAGGCAGCACAGATGCTTGGGCCAATATTGCTTTTTTGTTGGCTTACGGAGGCCCAATGAAGGCCCTGTGATACCACTCATAAGCCAGCAGTGGAAATTCCGTCTATTAAGGCCTCCAACAATGGCCCATCGTAACCATTCAATTTGCGATATTGGTTCTTCCATCCTTTAAAGAAGGCAAATGTGGGCCACAGTTGCCACTTAGCATACATTATTGGTGCGTCCAGTGCACAAGGATGGTAATGATGGGTGAGTTTCTACATAGTCCTATCAATATTGGTTATGTAATAGCGGCAGGCTGTATATATTGTCCAATCAATCTCACTGCATAGCCAATGCTGGACTTCCAATGTTCTGTGTCAGACGATATTGTCCGCACACAAAGAGTTGTAGTATCAATGTTGGTAACATTTGCAAGTACACATGATATATCGGGAGGCAGGTACACGTGGTGGCAACTACACATGATTGTTTTCCTGTTTTACCAATATGAAGGGACCACTAGCTCGACTCGGTGCCGCAAATGAGTTCAGAAAGGTCATTCAGCAGGAAAAATCATCTCTAAAATTTACGTAATTGCTTATTTGTGCAAGTTCTAGCTAAGTATGTGTGAAGTAGAGTAGAATTTGCACATTGGAAGTTGAGCAAACTACATCTACAATGCCATCATATGGTTGAACTTGAAGTCATGGCGCAAATGGTTAGACAGGACCGAAGAAGACACGTAAGACACAGACAAGCGCACACTCGCAATAAGATTTTATTCCTCCGAACGCTTAGCTAAGAACTTCAAGCATGCGCAACACCACAGAGGCAAAATAACAATCTCTGAACACACTGCCTGATCAAAACCTATCAACTAAGAACCGATACTCATTCTGATACAGAGTTACAGAAGGAACGCTGACACACATATCGCCAGCATTCTGTATGTACATAGCCTCAGCCAATTCCCGTGCCACCTTATCCTTGCTCTTCCGCAAAATGCATGTGTTGCGCAGCAGTGGTTTACACGTACAAGCCCTGCAATGATATGGCAAATGAGATCCGGTACCATTCCCTATCGACAGGGCGTGCTCTGCCAGCCGATCATTGATACACCGTCCAGTCTGGCCGATATGCACCCGGCCGCAACTCAACGGAATTTTACAAACAACACCAATTGAACATTTCTTAATATAATGCGTTTTCTTCGTGTGTTTCTTCCCACACTCAGGACTCTTAACAGACGACACTCGAGCACAAATACGAGACAGTTTTTTCGGGGCCGAAAACACTACCGGTACGTTATATCTAGCAGCCACATTTTTAAACGAATGAGATACCTTGTGTACGTAGGGAATAACGACAGGACGTTTATCCACATTATTACCTGGCGAAGCACCACTAACATCACGCCGAGCTTTTTTCACTAAAGCCTCGCAAACAGAACCTAAAAGGACTGACGGGAAACCCGCAGAAACAAGTCTAGAGACTTGCAGTTCAAAGCTTTCTTTAACTGCATGTGAGCAGGACCTGTCTAAAGCCATCTGCAAGCTAGACGTTGCTATCGCTCTCTTGACATTCTTCGAATGGGAGGAATGAAATTGCAAAAATTCTTTCTGAACACGAGGGTGATACATCCAACAGATATGGTCTTCGTTAATCGTGAGAAGAATATCTAAAAATTGAAGTTTGTCACCAGTAGGGAGCTCATGAGTAAACCTGAGCCCTAGTCCTAGCGCCTTAAAAGTGTCTAAGACTTCAGCCACACAGTCAGAATAAGCGCAACTTGGTTGTTTTGTCAAAACAATTAAAAATCATCAACATAACGAAACACCTTCAGCCATTCATCGACAACTGCGGCACCGTGATGTCAGCCAGCAGGAGGAGTGTAAATGCCGTGCCCGAGGATCGGCTCTTCAGTGGTCTAGGACGCAGAAGGAACAGCACTATGTTTAATCGTTGCTTGTGTTTCGTGCAGGTATGTTACCTTTCCAATGCTGAATGCATCCGATCCGATGATCGCTTTCTGCTGCTGCTTCCGCGCCCACGCACACTTGTGCATTTCTGCCTAAACGCGTTATTTTGCAGGAGTCGTCTCGTGCTGAGCGGTGATGTGGAACTATATCCGGGACCTCTGAATAAGTCGGTCAATACCAGTAAAGGCAATACTTTGGTAATAGACCTGCCACCCGAAATGCAGCTGGTTCCAATGCCCTTGACGAGGTTACTCATGCGCTCTCTACTTCCGTACTTAATGGCACTGGCGTTTCGTCTCTCTCTGAAATGTTCTCCAAACTATTCGAAGGGCATCTAAGCTAGCTCATGATATTGCTGACAGTAAGTCATTTCAACAGATGGTCGCCTGTCGTTTTGATGCTTTAGAATCACGTGTTAATGAATTGGAACCTTCTCCTAAACCTAGTGCGCATGGTTCTGTTAGTGAGTTACGTGCGGAAATTAATTGCTTAACATCGAAAACTAAAGAATTGATATTAAAGAACGATGACTTAGAAAATCGTTCAAGGAGAGACAACCTGATAATGCACGGTATTTCAGAACATCCCAAGGAAAACGCCAGCACACTGTTGTGCAGCGTTACTTCTGTACTCACCAATAGCCTGAAAATTACCTGCCCTCAAATAGAACGCGTGCGCAGGCTCGGTAAAGCACGCACTGGCTATACATTTCCCATCATTCTGAAGATTTCTAACTTTGGGGAGCAAGCCGTTGTTCTAAAAAATTCTTCTAAACTCAAGGGCTCAAACGTGTTCATTACAGAAGATGTTTCTTGGCGGGTTAGACATATTCGGAAAAACATTTGGGAGGCATCACTTCCTTTTGGCAATGAGGGCTCTGTGGTGAAGTCAAGGTACGATCACGCATTCATTGATAAGGTTCGTTATAACTGGGACACCATGTCAAACGCACTAGTGAAAGTCCCAGAACAACCCTTTGGCTCTCGTTCTTTTTTCGCCACATCTTCGAATCCCACTTCATCCACTCGCTGACATTATACTAGCCGTCAGGAACACTTTGCAATTGTAAACATTAATGATCGTAGCAAAAACTTCGATACCTATTGTCTCCTGTTGCAACTTATCACCCTCATATTATTGGCATCACAGAGTCTTGGCTACATGGTAACGTTTACGATTCTGTGTTTACTCCGCCCGGTTTTATTGCCATACGGAACGACAGGGCACATGGTCTTGGCGGTCGCATCGCATTGCTTATGCGCTCAGACATCCGCTTCTCAGTGTTCCTGTCACCTCCAGAGACAGAATCCCTGTGGTGTAAAATCTACCCAAATAATCAAGGTATTATAGTTGGCGTTATATATCGCCCACCTGTATCCTCCATTGATGTTCTTCGTGCTCTTCCCAGTTTCATGTCTAATGTTAATATTGTTTCATCAAGTGTGATCTGTATGGGTGATTTTAATGTTCCTGACATCAATTGGCGTTCCTTCACTGCAACGGGTCGTGATGCTGCTATTTGTCATGAGTTAATAAATATTTCTTTGTCTATTGGGCTTACTCAAGTCGTCTCATGTTTGACTAGCTATAATTCTATGCTAGACTTAAGTACACATTTAGCGCATAGTACCTTTTCTTGCTAAGTAATTGATGGGTTATGAGATCATAAAGGTGTCTTGTTGTCACTTTGTTGTCCCGCGTCCAAATCGCCCTGTACATTCACTAGTTTCCTTGATTTCACTCGGGCCGATGACAATTCCATTACTGATAATTCTAGCTGATCATTTTGATACGTTTCGTGCACTTTCTGACAGTCAGGATATCAATTGCCTCGTTCTTTACTTTGAGGACCTTGTTAAGTCATGCATACAAATATTTATGCCAGTTAAAACAAATAAACGCAATGCTAATCTTCCTTGGATGACTCGTGACATCTTGCATTTATCTCGCCGAGTCCATCGACTTAGGCGCTCCAGAAGAACTAATAATCCTGTTGGCATAGATGCATTTCAGAGGGCAGTGAGGGAACTTAACTCCAAGAAGAAAATGGCAAGAGATTTCTTTTTTCGAGTTCAATTGCCGGACATGTTAAGGACGAATCCACATATATTTTGGTATTCGATTTTGCTTCATGAAGCCTCAACTTCTTCTTTCAGAATTGATAACGACGTTATCAGTGACCGACCAGCAATAACCAATGCTTTTCATAACTATTTCCACTCTGTGTTTGTTCCACACAACTCCATTCCTTCGCTGGCAAGCACAGCTCGTTTTGAACCAATCGGTGATATTGATATATCGAATGAAGGCGTTCTCAACCTTATCTTAAAATTGGATGTGAATGTGGCCTGTGGCGTCGCTGCGTACGTCAACGACCTCACTAGCGACGCTAGCGCCATTCCCCAGCTTAGTAAGACGCCCGATAAATAGAGGTCTTTTGGTTGTCAGCCTTCGACGCGCTCGGTCTCTCTGCGCGCTAGCTCGCACAGCGTCCCACATGGTGTCAGAAGACCCGACGAAGTAGGCCTAGCTCCATTGGCCTAACCAGAAGCCTTCGCCGGACAACGACGCACCCGTGCAGCGTGGCCATGGCTACTTCCTTGCTCCCAGCACCGAAGCCACTGGATACGATGCAAGATCTTTGGGTAGCTTGGAAACTTTGGGAGAGCGAGTATAAGCTGTACGCCACCGCAACTGGACTCTCGGGTAAGCCTAAAGAAGTTCAAGCGGCAACATTTCTCGTCATAATCGGAGAAGAGGGACGGAGGATTTACCGCACGTTTAAATTTGAAGACGAAGCGGACCGTAACGGTGTAAAGAAGTTGTTGAAAAAATTTGAAGAGCATTGCAAGCCTGTCGTCAACCTCGCGTACCACGACTTTGTTTTCGGTACGAGAGATCAAAAGCCGGGAGAGCGTTTTGATGAATGGCTCACAGAACTTCGAATGCTGGTTCGCAACTGCGAGTATGGGCAACTCGAAGAAAGAATGTTGAAGAGTCGCATCATTCTGGGCATAAAAGACAAGCGTCTGCAAAGCCAGTTAATCAAGGATAACCCAGATTACCTCAAGCTCGTCGAAATTTGCCGTACAAGAGAACGAAGGAAGGAGCAAGTTGAAGAAATACAGAGAACGACCCGAGGAAGTTACGGGAACGCCCACGAACGCCCGGACTGCCCCGAAGAGGTCAGCCTAGTTCAAAACAGCAAAACATGCACGAAATGTGGATACGCGTTCCACAAGAATCAAGCCTGCCCAGCCGAAGGCAAGAAATGCAAGCAGTGCGGGAAACGCAACCACTTTGCTAGCGTCTGCCGGTCAAAGAAACCGAGCAAGAGGAACGCGGCACAGACGAAGACTCGGAAAGTTGACAGTCTGGAATACGAAGAAAGCTACTTTCTTCATGCCGTGTCGCCGACACACACACAAACAAGTGGAGTTTGGAAGGCTGAGATTGAGATTGAGGGCAAGCCAGTGCTCTGCAACTTGGACACGGGAGCGAACTGTTCGGTAATTTCGCTCAAGCAACTGAAAGCATTAACAAGCATGCAACCGGACGCCAGCAACACGTTACTGAACACTTTCTTCGGACAGAAGAAAAAAGCAATTGGAAGAGTGACCCTACAAGTGACAAGCAAATACGGAGCTACTCAGGCACATTTTTTCGTCGTGCAAGAACGAGTACCAACTACTCTCAGCGGAGACCTGTCACAGAGACTCGGACTTATAAGACAGGTGGGCACAGTCACGACGACAGAAAAGCGCCAACTTTACGAAGTGGCAAGACCATTTGCGGATACATTCAAAGGCCTCGGTGAGCTACGTGGTGTAGTCTATCACATGAACCTGCACAAGGGATTTCAAGGCGTAGTCAAGCCCGCCCGCAGCATTGCACTAGCTCTCCGTGAAAAAATCAAGGCTGAACTTGACAGGATGGAAGCAAATGGGGTTCTAGCGCCTGTCACCGAACCGACAGAGTGGGCAAGTCAAATGGTAGTGGTGGTTAAGAAGGACAAAATAAGGATATGTCTGGATCCTGTAGACCTTAACAAGGCACTCAAAAGAGAGCACTACCACATGCCGACTCTTGAGGACGTCGTGACAAAGATAGAGTCAGCGAAGTACTTCTCTACATTAGACGCTGCTACCGGATTTTGGCAAATCCGACTTGACAAGCCCAGTTCATACTTATGCACCATGAGCACACCTTATGGAAGATACAGATTCTTGCGGATGCCATTCGGAATTTCAACGGCACCGGAAGTTTTTCAGAAAGCCATGCATCAAGTACTGCAAGGTCTTGATGGCGTCGAGGTAGTCATGGATGACATACTACACTGCGAACGGGTTTCAACCCTTTAGGGAGTTTTAGGCCCGTGTCATAACTGACTCCATAACGGGCATTCGCAAAAGTCCCTTAAGAAGGGAGCTTTATTAACTCCCTTGTTATTGGTGTTTTAGTGGGGTTTCAAGGGAGTTAGTTTTTCCTCGTTTGAACCTTAACGCCGCAGGGTTTTTGTGGGGTATATAGGGAGTTTACTATCCTCCTTCGCGAGTTGTCATTCGGAGCTCGTTATAGCTCCTTTGAACGCCGTTACCGTGTGAGCTTTTAAGAAGAAACTTGGGAGTCTTTTTAAGTTACTTTCAGTGCCGTTATGATGGGAGCTTTTACCAGCAGCTTTGGGAGTAATTAATATTCTCTTTAAGCACCACCGGAACTGGTGTTTCTACGAGGAACCCTGGGAGTTTTTACGAATTGTTTGGGGAGTGCTTTCTAGCTCTTATTTAGAGCTTTTACAGGTATTCTCGGGAGTTTTTAGTAATTCTTCATTTGTTTTTTAATAGGAACTGCCAGTACCTTTGGTGTGTAGCAGGCTGGTTCTTCAAAGCATCCACTGTATAGTGCACATTCAGGACGGGACAGAGCAAGACATGTAACATACACATGGCGCGCCGTGTGTGTGTTACGTGTTACTTGCTCTGTCCCGTCCTAGATGCGCTTTACAGTGGATGCTATGAACCACCAACAAGCCCGCCGTGCAACCCTGGTTCTTCAAGGAAGCCGCAGGCATAAGACAAAGCAAAAGAGCGCAAACATTTTATTGAAGTTGCACGTGACGTGTTCATCACTGTACGACAGCATAATGCGAGTGAAACAATTTATACCCCAACAATTTAGACCCCTAACACCCCAACATCGAAGCAAGAGCGTCATTGCTGGGGTATTAGGTACCAAAGCCACGATAAGACTACGAAGCAAGGTACAGGGGAGGGCTCCAGAAATTCTGACCACCTGGGCTTCTAAAATGCACTGACACCGCACAGTACAGAGGCCTCTAGCACTTTGTCTTCATCCAAATACAACCGCTGCAGCCGGAATTGAACCCACGACTGCAGCCGGGCAGCACAACGAATTATGACAGAGGGATGAAAGAGAACTTCAGTACACGTTATGCATGCAAGCTGCGATTTTCGCATGTTCCTTATAATGGCGCAAACGCTGTCAAAAGCACCACGGGCAAGGCAAAATGAACGTAAACATACCACCGATGTCTGTGCCATCTTAAGTTATATCTACATACAGTTCTATTTGTTATACTCTCACGTAATATGCAATCTGAATAAGGAAAGCAGTGAATATTGCGAAACCGATTTTTTAAAATACATCAAACAACTCAGAACATGACAGTCCACAGCACAATGGTAACAATGGTGATCAACTTCACTTGAACAGGTGATGTCTTTGGTAAAAGTCAACATTTCAAACATGCGGACTTGCCTTTGTCAGGCGAAATCTTCGCTCTAGCAGGTTTATAAGAATGCTCTACCCTTCTACCCCAAGTGAACTAAACGGGTGCATGGGGTAAGGCAAGGAAAATCAGTATGTTCAACCAAAGGAATTGCATTTACGGCAAGAATAACGACAGTCCTGCCAACCCTCCTAAGCATGCAATACAGAAACCGAAATTAAAACTGCGCAGGAGCCCATTCAGTAGGCTGTTTTTCAGCTTACAGACTTTTCACAGTGATCAGTTTACACGCCGCATGCCAGAGGCCACCGCAAGTATGTCGCCAATCAACACCCGATTTGGGTACCAGCTTCTCCACGCTCCAGGTGGTCGAAATTTCCGGAGACCTCCACTACGGCGTCTCTCATAATCAGTGCTGGTTTTGGGACGTTAAACCCCACAAATCAATCAATCCACGCTCCAGGAATGCTCTGCTAAAAGGTCAGGATTAGTCTAGCTTTATTTCTTCAAATGTGCACAAGCAGAGACATTTTGCGCTGTCAAATTACGAAAATGTACTGGAGAAAATGGGCTCACTTTTTGATGACTTACAACCACAATACATCCGCATCAGCTGTACAAGCAGTGCACACTTTACGAACACTTATAGTGCACACCATCCTGTGGGGTGAAATAAGTTAAACTGTCATGCACTAGAAATCACTGCTCAGCCAACATATCATACAGCAGCAACACAGCATCATCATCACTACTGCAGCTGCACTGCAAGTGAGTGCTGCGTCTTGTCCATTCAAGCAGACATCAGGCTACTATATTTGTCGCCATCAGCCGGAAACATAACATTTAAGATTGCAGTGTATGGACATAAGGACAAAGGGAAGTATGATAATGTTGCCTCTGGTGTGTTAACGAAAGTTATGTCAGCCACCCACTCACAGCTCACGTTGGTTAACAAAATAGCAGCTGTCTCAGCAGTGCCTGAGGCTTTCGTAGTCACTGTAAACAAATGAGCAGGCATTGACCAGAAGGCACTCAATGGCAGCTGTTATCACAGGATCAAATACTTCACCAATCACAGGCACAGTAAAACTTCTATAGTATGAAGAGAGAAGTTCTTAAAGTTACTGGGCAGTAAAAATAAAAAGCACATTTAATAGAAACTGGGCTCTATCAAGTGCGTAGCCTATTTCCCATTGCTTGTTTTTTTTTGAAAAACTAAACACACTAGACTGACAATATGCAACGAGTTACGTTACCACTCACTGTTGTCAGCTGCATCATTGTCATTGTACTACAGTGTTTACCAATGACATGCCTGCTGACTAACCAGCTGAGTGTTGAAATTGGTTTAATCAACTGCACATTAACTGACGTCATTGTGAGCAGACATAATAGCAACGAAAACAGTGGTGCAAGTGTCACATCGTTGGCACCGTACTGGGACAATATGAAGTGGCGGTGACAAGAACATTACTACAGGCCACCAGTGCAGTGTCTACATGCCATCTGATCTCGTCCAGGGAAGCACTTCATCCGCTGATGAGTGCCCGTGCCTATGAATATGGAAAAGGAAGATTTCAAAACACTGTAGGACTGCAGTAATAAGATTCTCAGTTAAATGAAACAGCTTGTTGTTGGTAGGGAATAGGGCCACGTTTTCGAAGTGCACCCTGAGATGAAGCCACATTTAATTACACATCAGGTCACACTGAGCAAGTAAGTGGCAGCATTGTTTTCTTTTCACTTTATCATAAAAAAATTTGTCTCCCATGTGCTGGCTGACAGCCTCAATGCATAAACGCCTTGGCAGAGGCAAGCTTTCCACAGCAAAGGTTTTCTCCCGCTGCAGAAAACTTTTACGGAGCATTAAAAGGGTGGCAGTAGGGCACATAATGGCACTGAGCAAAATGAACTTAGGAAAATAGCTGTACTTCCCTTTGTAGCATATGAATTGACCCATGCCTAAGGGTATATGGCCTCTCACTACAATGTTCCGGCTTCAGTTCCTGCCCCATTAAGTTGTGCAGACCCATTGACAATCATGAACTAGTTGAAAGCTAAATGTCAGCTGCAAGTAAGAGACATGAGCAGTTACGCCTTATGCTATACTTTAATGGTATATTCACTCCTACTTTCTGATGATCATGTCTTGTTGGTTGGATGAGATATTGCAGCACAGTGGACCCTTGAAGGGCAGCCCGGCGATTTTTCAGTGTCCACAGATCTTAGTGAAATTTTCAGTGTATGTTCTTATTGTCACTAATAATATATGCCAAATTGGCAGTTGCAAGTCATTTAGTTTTCCTGAAAATAAATTTTAAAACTTTTTAGCAGATTCCCATGCGGGCTACCTTCTGTTTTTGGCGTCATTACCTCCAACACTGCCTACACGAGCAGGCGAGCTGTCAAGAGCAATACAGCGACACTTCAGTGCCCAAATTGTTGCTGTCAAGTTTAAAAAAGCTGGCATAGCTCAATATATTCTCAGATTACATTGCCTGTCATTTTTCTGGCACCAGCTTCATATTTCTGATAATGAGAACACTTGTGAGGTCACGGGATACACTGCATCACTCAGTTATATAAAATAATGTGAGAGTTTTTGAGCAAATTGAACCACCCTGCCTGCTATAGATCTATCAGTGCCATTGGAAAAGAGCGATATCAGGAAATGGTGAAAAAACTGCCAGAGTTGCCCTTCAAGGTGAACTTGAAGGGACCATGAAAATTTGTCCCTCTTATTAGAAGTACCCCGAAAAGGTGACAAGATAACTGGTGCATCCAAATAACTCTCACTTAAAATAGTGAACAAAGTAGGTTTATAATGGGGAGCCAAGTGTAAAAGGTCCACTTATTTTGCCTCTGCAAAAGGTTCAGCTTATTCCTGCAGGTTTTGTAAGAAAATGCTGAATAAATTTGAATTTGAATTAAATTTGAATGGATTTAAGAAGCGGATATTGGCAAGTAGAAGTTGACGAGAGGGATCGAGAGAAGACAGCATTTGTAACGCCTGACGGTCTCTATGACTTTAAGGTGCTTCCTTTCCGCTTGTGCTCCGCACCTGCAACTTTTCAGTGGTTAATGGGCACCGCCCAGGCAGCACAGATGCTTGGGCCAATATTGCTTTTTTGTTGGCTTACGGAGGCCCAATGAAGGCCCTGTGATACCACTCATAAGCCAGCAGTGGAAATTCCGTCTATTAAGGCCTCCAACAATGGCCCATCGTAACCATTCAATTTGCGATATTGGTTCTTCCATCCTTTAAAGAGGCAAATGTGGGCCACAGTTGCCACTTAGCATACATTATTGGTGCGTCCAGTGCACAAGGATGGTAATGATGGGTGAGTTTCTACATAGTCCTATCAATATTGGTTATGTAATAGCGGCAGGCTGTATATATTGTCCAATCAATCTCACTGCATAGCCAATGCTGGACTTCCAATGTTCTGTGTCAGACGATAGTGTCCGCACACAAAGAGTTGTAGTATCAATGTTGGTAACATTTGCAAGTACACATGATATATCGGGAGGCAGGTACACGTGGTGGCAACTACACATGATTGTTTTCCTGTTTTACCAATATGAAGGGACCACTAGCTCGACTCGGTGCCGCAAATGAGTTCAGAAAGGTCATTCAGCAGGAAAAATCATCTCTAAAATTTACGTAATTGCTTATTTGTGCAAGTTCTAGCTAAGTATGTGTGAAGTAGAGTAGAATTTGCACATTGGAAGTTGAGCAAACTACATCTACAATGCCATCATATGGTTGAACTTGAAGTCATGGCGCAAATGGTTAGACAGGACCGAAGAAGACACGTAAGACACAGACAAGCGCACACTCGCAACAAAATTTTATTCCTCCGAACGCTTAGCTAAGAACTTTCAAGCATGCGCAACACCACAGAGGCAAAATAACAATCTCTGAACACACTGCCTGATCAAAACCTATCAACTAAGAACCGATACTCATTCTGATACAGAGTTACAGAAGGAACGCTGACACACATATCGCCAGCATTCTGTATGTACATAGCCTCAGCCAATTCCCGTGCCACCTTATCCTTGCTCTTCCGCAAAATGCATGTGTTGCGCAGCAGTGGTTTACACGTACAAGCCCTGCAATGATATGGCAAATGAGATCCGGTACCATTCCCTATCGACAGGGCGTGCTCTGCCAGCCGATCATTGATACACCGTCCAGTCTGGCCGATATGCACCCGGCCGCAACTCAACGGAATTTTACAACAACACCAATTGAACATTTCTTAATATAATGCGTTTTCTTCGTGTGTTTCTTCCCACACTCAGGACTCTTAACAGACGACACTCGAGCACAAATACGAGACAGTTTTTTCGGGGCCGAAAACACTACCGGTACGTTATATCTAGCAGCCACATTTTTAAACGAATGAGATACCTTGTGTACGTAGGGAATAACGACAGGACGTTTATCCACATTATTACCTGGCGAAGCACCACTAACATCACGCCGAGCTTTTTTCACTAAAGCCTCGCACACAGAACCTAAAAGGACTGACGGGAAACCCGCAGAAACAAGTCTAGAGACTTGCAGTTCAAAGCTTTCTTTAACTGCATGTGAGCAGGACCTGTCTAAAGCCATCTGCAAGCTAGACGTTGCTATCGCTCTCTTGACATCTTCGAATGGGAGGAATGAAATTGCAAAAATTCTTTCTGAACACGAGGGTGATACATCCAACAGATATGGTCTTCGTTAATCGTGAGAAGAATATCTAAAAATTGAAGTTTGTCACCAGTAGGGAGCTCATGAGTAAACCTGAGCCTAGTCCTAGCGCCTTAAAAGTGTCTAAGACTTCAGCCACACAGTCAGAATAAGCGCAACTTGGTTGTTTTGTCAAAACAATTAAAAATCATCAACATAACGAAACACCTTCAGCCATTCATCGACAACTGCGGCACCGTGATGTCAGCCAGCAGAAGGAGTGTAAATGCCGTGCCCGAGGATCGGCTCTTCAGTGGTCTAGGACGCAGAAGGAACAGCACTATGTTTAATCGTTGCTTGTGTTTCGTGCAGGTATGTTACCTTTCCAATGCTGAATGCATCCGATCCGATGATCGCTTTCTGCTGCTG
>CM023485.1:115069821-115097010 GCA_013339685.2 Hyalomma asiaticum | reverse complement strand
GGCAGTTCTGCTGACATGCCACAACAAACAGTAAGCGATTTTCACATCCATATCACATGCACGTAAATTTCACAGCTCTGAACTCAAATCTCACGACTGCAATGCCACAATGAAAGAACGCGCGGCAACGGTTGCCCTACAACGCGCGATATCACCGGTATGTATTCGTCTGTGTAAGACACGATTAAATTACTACTATCCCACATTGTTCTACAGGCGCTGCACTCACTACCCGCAACGACCAAATCCCAGGATGGTGGGAACGAAGCCAACACACTCCTTACCCTTACTCACTGATCAGGATAAACAAGAACATAGACCTAAGAAAGTTTTAGAATGCATTCATACACGGCGATCTGAATAATAAAACCACAGTTGCCTCGCTTTGTGTTTAATGTGTCAACTATCTTAGAGCTTACACAGCATTAATGCTCCTTGTATCTGTCACACCCGGTTTGCCCTATCCGCGGAACACATTAGTGATCTCACGGGCATCATGCTAAGCCATTGAAATGTGGTACTTACATTTTTTTTCGGCGAGACGTAGTTATTTGTGTTACGGGATCCAGTCACAGAAGCGCCGGGATTGAACCAGGGTTACTTCAAGGAGGAAAGTAGGAAGAACATAATGCTACCACACAAACACACGCAGCAGTTGCAGCACAGTAACGGAATTTTCTCCGGAAACGAAGGAAAAGCCAGCCGCGAACAACTTGACTACACTGACTCCTCCTCCAACCACGCCAACGAGGCTCGCTGCCTTTGCTTCGCGTCTCCGTGTGTCTGCGCCAGCCTGCGCCCTCTCGCCTCGTCCCCCCCCCCCGGCGACGGGCGAGAAGGGGCCAGACATTCTGGCGCCTCCCTCCCGGCCCTATTACAGCTGGCGACATCTCGGCACCGTGTATTGTGCCGACGCCCACCGACGCTTTGAGCCATGCCCTGCGTTTTGTAGCGTTAGCTACACTGGACCTAGCCAAGCCCGTTTCGCGCGGCACATCAAGAGCCGTGCTGCGCATGCGCAAGGCTTAGTGATGTCGCACAGCTTTAGCACTGGAGCCACCGGAGCCGGCACCTCTCGCGCACTCCGCCGCCGCCGCGCGCGACTCGCCGCCGCCGGTCTGCGCATTCCAGAGGAGATGACGTCGTAGCCGTGGTAGACGCACTGGCCCCGGCGCACACTCGCTCTGCAGTCGCCGTCTGACACTGCTGACACTGCGCTGGAGCCGCTGCGCTTCTGACTGGCGTTTGTCAGTGTGGTATAGCCATGGAGAAGGAGGGCGCAAATGCTGCTCAACAGCGCAGAAGAGCGGAGAAGCTTGACTGATCGGATCCCGAAGTATTTGCCTGGCAATTAGCGGTTGAGCGTAGGAGGAATGCACAGAAGAAGGCTAAACGTGCTGCGGAGACACTGGAGCAAAGGGACGAACGTCTAGCAAAGCAGCCTCGCCAGGAGGCTGAGCGACGTGCCCGACCACCCCTGCAGCAACAACAAAACGCCGTCGCTGACGTCAAGGCTCGCCGATCGATTGAATGTACTGTGAAACTCAGCGAAAGCGCCAGTGCGGCAGTCTTCCAACCGCACAGACGACCCAATGGGGAAGCACCATTGATCTTGTCTATCAGACAGACAGACAACTCCAAATATTGTGTTGGGGCCATAGAGACGGCAGCGTGTTACTTCACTGATCACCGAGCCATGTTTTTGGCAATAGAGAAGCAATGTGATGTTAAGCCAAAATAAATATACATGTGCCACATAATACGTATACCGCGTGTGTGTCATTGCAGCAGAGTAAGCATGACAATCAAGCTAATACTACACAATCTAGACAACCAGGAAAGCTAAGAATAATCAGCTGAACCTTTGCTAACGCTACGTATATCCTGGCATAGCCGAGCTAAGCCACAGCAACATTTTTTTATCTCCGGTGGGGAGGGAGGGGGGGGGGGCGGTATTCTTCCACGCCTACTCTCAGTCTCGGGTAGGAGGTCTCGAAGACGGATTCATTGTCCCTCTGATGTCGCTCCCGCTTAGTGTCGCATGGCTGACTTCTCAAAGACGTCAGCCACTCGAACTAAGGTTAATACCTCAATAAGACGTCTTTTTGGTCTTGTGTGCTAGCTGGGTCGACACCACTTTGATGGCATAAAATCATGTAAGCAAACGTAATACGGCCTCCCACATTGCCTCACTCTTTACAAAAGAACTCGGGAAAACTGCAGTTTGCAGCACTCCGCAATGACAATATAGCCAAAACAAACGCGTTCGAGTTTTTATCTCATAAGAATATGCTTAGAGATCGTCGAAATTTTCTACCTAGCGGAGTGCGGCTGTCTGTGTTTGAACAGGACAAAAGCGATAACGTTAGCATTCCGGTCAACAGCGACGGCCAAAAGGATGGATCCGATCTGGCCTGCTCAAGTGATGATGGTATGGTATCGTAAAGAAGTCGCTTTCATCGGAGAAGAGACAAACGTTGGTTCGAATCCTGTGCAATAATGCATCCGCCTTTTATTTCGCACAGAATGGCCACGAATTTCCTGTACCACCTTCACGCACTCGCCACGTCATTAATACTGGTTCAGCCCATCCCATTCGCGAGAGACCACACAGAGTACCTCCGTCTGCGCGTTAAGTTCTAGCTCAGCAGGTAGAAGAAATGTTGGCCAAGAAATTTATGCTGGAGTCATCTAGCCCCTTGGCAGCGCCTGTTGTACTGGTGAAGAAGAAGGATGGATCCAGGAGGTTCTGTGCAGACCTCCGGCGACTTAACTCTCTGAAGAACAAAGACGTATATCCGCTTCCCCGAATTGATGACGTTATCGATTCTCTGCACTCTGCTTCGTATTTTTCTTCCGTAGACCTCAGATTTGGATACTGGCAAATTCCCATGCACTCGGCGGACTAGGAAAAAACAGCGTTTACAACTCCACACGGTCTATATGAGTTTAACTTTAAACCGTTTGGTTTATGCCATGCTCCTGCCACATATGAGCGCTTTATGGACACTGTTCCCCGCGGCCTAAAATGGGAATTATGCCTTGTTATCTTGATGACGTAATTTTTGGCCGCACGTTCGACGAACATAATCTTCGGCTCGCGAAACGATACTTTATGGCCATCTCGTAGACAAGCACGGTGTTCGCCCTGGCCCACAGAAAGTGACCACGTAAGCAGCTTCACTCGACCGCGCTCACTGCGAGAACTTCGAAGCTTCTTCGGCGTGTGCTCATATATCCGCGTTTTGTTCCAAAATTCGCTGATGTGGCTCAGCCTCTCACGCGTCTGCTCAACAAAGACGTGCCGTTCCAGTGGACAAAAGAGTGGTAGTCGTTCTTTTCTCAGCTGAAGATTATGCTGAATTACGGGCCTATTCCTCGCCATTTCGACGCATCCGGCCCAACTGAAGTGCACACTAACGCTAGTGGAACTGGTATCGGCGTAGTTTTAGCTCAGTGTCACGAAGCCGCCGAACATGTTGTTGGCTATGCTAGCCGTTGTTTTAGTAAAGCAGAAAGGAATTACACAGTACCGAGCAAGAATGTCTTGCGATCGTCTTTGCTGTGCACAAGTTTCGAGCGTACATCTATGGCCGCCGATTCTCTATCGTCACAGAAAACCACTCACTCTGTTGGCTAACGGGTCTACATGGTCCTTCCTGCCGTCTTGCGCGCTGGGCATTACGCTTGCGAGACTATTACTTTGATGTATGCTTTAAGAGTGGCCGCCTGCACGTAGATGCTCATTGCTTGTCGCGACTTCCCCTTCCCATGACGGAATGCAGTAGTTTCTTCAAGCGTTTAAAATGTCATCTAAGAACATCGGTCCTCCAGCTTACGCTGCCACTGTCCTGCAGTCCCGCGCAGGCCTGGCTCTTTTTTCTCATCTGCCACCGAGAAGCACCGCCAGTGTCCTTTCGTTGTACAGGATGGCATTCTTTACAAGCGAAATTTTTCTGTGACCGGGGCCCGCCTTCTTTTGGTTGTCCCTAAGGCTTTCCGAGCAGACGTGTAACAAACTTTGCACGACGACCCAACATTCGGCCATATGAGATTTTCCAGGACATACCACCGCGCACTGGAACGCATGCGCGAAACTACGACCAAATATGTTGCTAGTTGTGACCATTGTCAACGGTACAAACATCCAACTCGCGCACCGCCCGGCCCATACCACCTCCGTGTTCTCAATTTGAAGTCGTCAGCATTGACTTGATAGGCCCTTTTCCGAGATCAATCCAGGGGAACCGCTCGATTATAATCTGTCTGAACCATCTGACGCGTTATGCTGAAATTGCACCGATATCTGCCGGCACAGCCGAGCACTCTTCGGATTGGTTATTACGCTACATAATCCTCCGGCATGTATGCCCTCGCATGATTATCGGCCATCGTGGACACCAGTTCGTAGCCGACGTCGTTGAGGCGCTAGCTTCGCCGATCAGCTTCCGAGTTTCGTCACGCCACGTCATACCATCCACAGAAAAACAGACTCACTGAGCGCGTGAACTGAACTCCGATTAACATGCTTGCTATGCATGTTCACTCGAACCACAATAACTGGGACTCAATTTTACGCTTTATAACTAACGCCTACAATACTGCACTGCATGAGACCACCGGTTTCTGCCCGCTCTGCCTTCTCTACGTCCGCCAACCACGCTATACCCTTGACACCATTCTCGTGTTTTCCGAGGAGGAAAACCACCTCTTGCTGAGACACTGTTGCGCTGAGGAGGCTCGGAGCATGCGCATCTCCGTACTTTCGCATAACAGGAGCGGTCATAGGTTCGTCACGACAAGCGACATCGACATGTATCCTACAGAAAAGGAGATTTGGTATGGCTGTAGACTACGTACTGCAAGCATGGGTTGTGTCAAATGTTCCTAGCCCGCTACAGAAGTCCTTTTGTCGTCTTTTCGTGTTTAGTGACGTTACGTACGTCATCTCCCAGCTCACATCTAGCGGCCGTCGTTCCAGTAGAACTGACGTCGTTCATGTTGCGAGGTTGAAGTCATACCTCGCGCGACACTGACGGGCTCGCCCGGTGGGCATTGTCTGCAACAGGGGCATTGATACCGCGCCTGGGACGGAGAATGAAAGAGGGTAACGAAGTGAGACTCAACGCGGGCTGAGTGCTAAGCCTCCCGCGACCATCCGTCACCCCGCTCTTTAAAATAAACATCTCTAACCGTAACAGGATGATCGCCCCACCAAGCACTAATGACGTTGTCGAGTGAGCACCACCGAAAACAACGGCCTCGCCAATATACGGGATGCCAGTACTCCATACGTGACGATCGCATATGCCGCGGTGGTGTAAGAAACAACACGAATGATTTCATACAAGCTTCTCTTATGAAGGAGCCCTCGAACAACGCTTGAAGCTAAGCTACCCGTCATCGCCGACCATCTCGACATTGCTAGTTGAATGCAACAAGTAGAATAAGCTCGATAAATTGCCCAACCGCGTTTCAAAGTGCAGGAGAGGGTCGGCCGCTCTTACCACAATTTTGACGATGCCAAATGGAATACAAAGCCGGCGACCGTATCTGTGCATCAACCTAGAAACGACAATGCGGAGACGGCGAATAGCTCCTGCGGCGTTACTTCCGACTCCGCAAGATTCTCCGACGTTGCAGTGCGCTTTACTATGAAGTCGTACCCGGCCGCTGAACGTCATCCCACCGGCTCCGCGCTCGACCTAGCGTCGTACCCGGGGTGTATCATAAACGCTATTACCCACGTTGATTAACTCGGACACTTCGTTAACATAATTTACTTAGTTCGTGTATTATTACTGTCACGGTGATTGGCAGCCTCGAGAATATGCTTTTTCAAGGTGGGGGCGGGTTGAGGTGGCACGTGCGCATGTTTTGACTTATATACGGCGAGCGCCGTTACCACTTCCAGGCTAGTGCTTCGAGGACTTTCTCGATTGTTCTAAAAATTTTGTATGCTCAACGCACACACCTGTGCACCTTGTGGAACATTAACATTAAGCGTACTCTGCTATGAAAACTGTAATACTAGAGGGCACTCTCACGAGTGTTGCACCGCTGGTATGATTTTTTTTTACCGTGGACGACGACAGTTCACGACGCCATCGTCAAGCAGGGGTAGTTTACTTTGCTGGCACAAGTTTTCGCAATAAAAGCTTCGGCTGGCAACGTCTTGAGTTCCGATGCGTGCTTCATTATCACAACCCTGTGATAATATTTCACGCTGACTAAGCAGCAAGCCACGTCATGTTGTAGATGTAGATCGAGACCAAACTCAATGGTGCACACCCACTCTGGGGATTGTTCTAGAGCCAGGTAATTTACAAGAATGAAACTCCCACCCAATGCACAAGTAAAATAAGTTAATGAAAGTGGAGCTTACTAAGGTGATTAGAAAATAAAAGAAAGAATCAGGGGTATACTTACAGGAATTAATAAGCTGATGCATACAACTATGGTTTTAAGAATATGTATAACAAATAAAACAAAAATAATGACACAAATTGTCTATAACGTAAAATGTTTTTGTACTTTTGATGTACTTCTGCAAGCCATCGCCAGCCCCAGGGTCAAGGCTCCCAAAGAAAGCATCACAAGTACATCACTGTTGTCTTCCTTGGTTGTCTCCCAGAGACATGTAACCGGAGATGTCACACTAAGTGTTACGTAACGATATCCAGAAAGCAAAACGGAGGAAACAAAGGAAAAACCTACTCTTCCACACATCGTCGGATTATAGTGTTTAATGTGTAAATGGCTGACGCAATTTCTGCATCTTCGTTATAGTTAGACGGTGATAATTTTTCCCTTTTCCTCTACCTCCGAGCACCACGTGTCGGCATATTTCAATAAATTGGTATGGGTGGTTCAAGATCTCGCAGAATATATATTAAAGATGATCTGATCTTCACATGAAGCTTAACAGCTTCACGGGAGGTCGGGAAAACACGGGAAATTGTTCGCACTAGATATGTAATACATGCATTCTCAGAAATGAGGCCATAGTACGGACGTTGTTCATAAGAGTGTATATTTAGAGTGACCTGGACAAACTAATTTTAGCGCTTGAATGCTGTCCAAGATGCCGTAGGCTACATGCTGTACCTGGAAGGCGCTTTGTTGACTTAGAAGTAGCGGGCACGAAACTCGGCATATCGATGAATCATGGCGCCAACAACTCGTGCCCAGGGATCTCATCTCTTGCAAAGGCAGCATCCAGCTATACTGTGCACTTTCCATCTTCCCCATTGCATAACACGTATGTTTAGCATTCTTTCATCCACTGCGCTATGTGCTCTCGAACACTCCATTCAAGTTGGCGGTGATTAAGCTTTCTATTTCTTGTGGAGCTAGGCTGTACGCATATGAAGTAAATAACATTTTTAGAAATATGTGGTATAACGATATCGAATCTTAGTGTACGTGGGCCTTCTGCATTGTTGCTTATGTGGGAGCGTGGCGACTGCGCTTGTTCCGCGTCGAGATGGCAACGTATAATTATGGAGTCGGTGTTTACGCGAACGCAGGTAAAGGTAAACTCGAAGTCCTAGAGGGCTCAATGGTCACCGATTATTATACTGACATGATACGTCGATAAACAGGTCGAATAAGTAGGAAGAGGAATGCCACTCATTCATTCAGTATCCCAGAACGTTAGAACTTAGGACCGAAGCATCGATTTTGTTTACGCGAGAAATTATTGCTGTTCGACGAGGAACTTTGCTGTTTACATATGCAGCAAAAACAATGTGTGAATGCTCTCTGTTCCACGTACCGATATCGCTGAGGTAGGTATGTAGTGGAAATAAACCTAGGTGCGGTGACATTGACGTCCCTACAAAGACTGCGCTATCATGAAGCCGAGTAATGTGTCCCTACCACCGCATAAAACACAACTGCCAGACCACAGCAGGAAGGGATTGC
The DNA here is from genome assembly GCA_013339685.2 of Hyalomma asiaticum. NCBI lineage: Eukaryota > Metazoa > Arthropoda > Arachnida > Ixodida > Ixodidae > Hyalomma > Hyalomma asiaticum. The sequence continues at coordinate 115,089,084 of CM023485.1, read as the reverse complement.
CTTCATTGCGATGTTTGACTTGAGTTTCTGCAGTCGAGACACCGAAACTGCCGCTTGAACTTACAAAGGCCAGCAAGTTTATGGTCACAGAGTATGTCTAGAACACTTGTGCGGAATAAAATTTCCCCGAGAGCAGTTACCTATCAGGAAAAGAGAAGACCATGATCGCGAAAGAAAGCTGGCACGTCTTTGACAGATGAATAGCTTTAAAGTATACAAATGTGTTTTATAAGTGATTCTGTCTGCGCACAAAGCCACATAAAGAGATATGTATTGCTCGTTTCTTCGTCGCGTGTAATTAATACATAAACTCCTGAAATAGGGTATGAATAAACTTTAGTATGCTCTTTCTTTCGACTGCCGGGAAATATAACAATGAGCCAGATTTTTACAGAAACTCAAGAAATGTACTGAAACAAATGAATTAATGGCAGACAAGGGTCCATCCTATTAAGACCGACTATTGAAAGAGAGATATAACCAGACGGGTATTCCTTTAAGCCCTAAAATCAAAGAACAAAAGTAACCATTATGAATGATAATGCATGAAGACCGTGAAGCATCATAAATGAAAATATATATTAGCGCCACGCACATAAAGAATTTAATGACAAGCTATTAAGATAATATTAAGGCTTTCCTGCAAAGATTTCACAGCGCTGATAGAGATCCATACAGATGAGCGTGCGAGAGTCCGGTGAACATTGCAGACACATTATACTGCGCTGCGTGCTACAGGGAGTTTGCAATGTCTTTTCAAATAGACCTGGACATCGCTCTCTCTCTAACAAATGAAGTTATTGTCAGCACCAACGACATCTCTTGACGTGATTTGTTCTTTTTATTTATATATAACCACATTGTACATTCTTGATCAAGACAAAACTAACAAATGGAATGCTGCAGATGATCTTTGATAATCATAGAATAAGAAATTTTATTTCTGTCTGAAGCAGCGTAGTCGGGGTTCCAAGTTGCGTCATTTGTTATACGAGGACAAGCGTTTTGTCCTGTGTTCTAGACCGAACTGCAAATCCTCCGATGCGTGCAGTGGAATATTTTCCGATCAGATGTTCAGGAGGTGCCTTGGGGATATGCATATGCACTGATATGCATCGTTTATTGAATATCGTGGAAAAAGCGTTCGAGCTTCCTTCCTTTCAGTATTGACGCATCAAAATGAGTTTGATGGAAGGACTGGATTAACTATATGAAGTAAAGAAGCTTTGAGACAGTGCTTATTAGGTATTAAAGGAATTTGCAAATAAAGAGCGCACACGTCTCACGAAACATATAATGTATGAAGGTGGAGAGGGTACTTTAAAATCGCGACAAAAATTCTCATGTTTCATCTTTAAGAACTGGCCGGCAACTTGGGAAATTTGTGGTATCCGCTGTGCGCTATTCAGCTTTGGGTCAGCAATACAAATTCGCAGGCAATGCAGTCTCACCACAAGGCACAGGATTGTGTGTAGATACAACCGCTGTCACAATATGGACGCGAATTGTCTTAGGAGGAACACTCTCCAAGAAATCATGTTGTCAAATTGAGTGATCGCTAAACGCGGCAAAAATGCAGAAGAGCCACCGAAACGCGTTGACAAGCCGTGTGCCCTCGTTGAAAGTCATTGGTGCACCTTGCATGTTGGTTGGTCGCTTGTTTCTGCAACCGCGATGAGAGATCACGAATAGCGATTTCCCAGAAAACTTTGAGGTCTCCCTCCCATGGAAGCTCGGTACAATGCCTCAACCGCCTTCTTTGCAAACTCTAGAGGAGGGGATGACGCACAATGCAGGTGCACAGCTTCGCAAGCTGTGACGACGCTGGTGAGAGCACTGGTGTACCAACGTTGACGATTCGATCATGGCACCTGCGTCGCGAACAAAGAGAGTCAGTGAGGATGCGCGTCACTCTTGAGGTAGGCGCTGGAAACACAGCTCGGAGAGGATCGATGCGTGCAGTGCCGATGAGGTACTTCATGCCACGGCGAAGCTCCGTAGGATTTCTGCCGCCGAATTCCCCTGCGGTGAATAGCTGCTGTAGTCTACACTGTTTCGACTGGGATGTTTTGCGTAGGAGTTCCGGCTTCAAAAGATTGCACGGGTTTCGAGCAGGCCAAGAAGAGCAGGCCAGCATATCCCTGACTCCGGTTTCCATGGTATTCTAACGCAAATATCCTCATTAGCATGCCATAATCAAAGTCCATTATGCGAATGAAATAATCAATGCTTATGTATGTACTCGCATAGCATAGCCTCTGCTGGCGAAGTTCGCATTGCGGTTATCACACAAGAACTCCCAGAAAAACGGAACCTGCACCGCCTGTGACTTGATGGAAGAAACAAATGAATTAGCTTTTTAACTTTAGGTCTCTGTCTTGAAAATATTCGCTAACGCTGGTGGAACTTACGACGTAGCCCAAAGTGCACGACTAGATGTATGCTTCACGCAGACTAACGAGGAAACTCAATAACACCGTGGCAACTGAACTGAACTTTATGGTGAGCTGTAACGTTGGCCCTGACATTAATCCAAAGCACAGACATCGGTTTTCTCAAAGACATATAGAGCTGCTGCGCGCTAGTATGCGTTTATGAGTGTCGCTGGTTAAACTATTCCTAAGGGATCGAACATGCTTGGACAAAAGCATGCCGAGAGCTAGTTTATCACGACTCATTTACCGTTTGTTACATTGCAAGGAAAGCTCTCAGCACACATTAGACGCGCAGTTGATGTTGCATAACTACCGTCGTCAGAACTGTTGCTGCATAACATTTATTTACTATATGCACAGCCTGGGAGCGGTCGCCTAGCGTAGTGGTAGCCTGCAGGCTTGGCACGTATGTGGCCCGGGTTCGATACCCGCCTACCCAAATGTAGGTCGCCTTCAGCAGTTACAGTGCGTTCGTCTCTGTCTGTGGGTTTCTTATGTTTACAATATAATCCCATGCTACGACAGGCGGTATGCATTTCATGTTTTTAAGTGTGTTCTAATGACATGTTGAAAGTCTATTTGAACTGGCCCGCGATTAACATCGGCTGCATAAAACTCAAAATCGGTGGCAAAGACTAAATCGCTAGACTGCGAAAGAAAATAGGCGGAACTAAATAGGGAAATTGAAGCGTACTCGATCGAGCTGTCCAAGCAGCAGTGGAACGAGGTATGCGCGTCGGTAGACGGACAGATGAGAGCCGGAGGCAAGTGGAACCTCTTAAAGAAACTGTTAGACGACACGCAATCTAAAGGCAATCAAAAATTGGCAATCGATAGGATTATACACAAGCAAAAGGAGAAGGGCAAAACGGAGTTAGAACTTCTCAAGGAGCTAGCGGAGAGACACCTACCGCTGGGCCCGTCAGGTGACGGCGACTATCCGCAATATGACTGGCGCAGAGGTCGAAGACCTGGACGCCCACTTCAAAGAATCAGAAATATGGGAGGCCTTCAGGGCCTCAACGGACGCTCCGCGACGGGCCCGGACGGGGTCTCGAACAAACTGCTGAGGAACCTGGACGGAAAGTCGGTCGAGAAGCTCACCGATGAAATCAACAGAGTGTGGGAAACGGGACGAGTACCCGAGGTTTCGAAAGATGCTTCGGTCATACTAATACCGAAACCCGGCACACCACTCACGCCGGAGAACATGCGGCCAATATCGGCTAACCTCCTGCGTGGGCAAGGTGGCGGAACACGCCATACCCAACCGAGTATCGCGGTACATAGAGAAAGGACGGTCTGTTCCCATACAACATGGTGGGTTTCAGACCGGGCCTCTCCACTGAGGACGTTATGCTACTCCTTAAGAAGCACATAATCGAAGGCAACACCAGAGACACCAAAGGCGTATTGGCCCTAGACCTAGCGAAAGCGTTCCACACTGTCAAACACAGATTTCTGCTGGAAAGGAATCTCGGTGAGGCGGCTCGGCCGACAATTACACTCCTACATAGGTTCCTTCCTCAGGGATAGGAAGGCCACGATCAAAATAGGACAGGCCAAGTCCGATAGGTATACGCTCGGCGCGAAGGGCACCGCACAAGGGCCGGTGCTCTCTCCGCTCTTATTCAATTTGGCAATGGCCGGGCTCTCCGAACGGCTGATGAGAGTGACCAACGTCCATCACGCCCTGTACACGGACGACATAGCGGTGTGGTGCACGGGTGGGTCCGACGCGGAAGTTGTGTGAGCGCTGCATGAGGCGTTGGACACCACGGAAGAATACCTCAAGGACACGGGACTTCACCTGTCACCGAGCAAATTGGAACTGTTGCTCTACAGGCCCTCGAAACAGGGCATGAGGAATTTGACCACAATTGATCAGATCCCTATCAATATATGCGAGCGACGGCCAGCCGATCCCCAGACTGGATACTATTAGAATCCTAGGGCAGCTAATTGAGGCCAAAGGCGGTAACACAAAAACCCTACTGAACCTGATGTACAAAAGTGAGAACGTGCTCCGATTGATCCTAAGAGTGACCAACCGCAAGGGAGGGCTGAGCGAGAGCAATCTCATGAGACTTTATCACGCCTTTCTAATGAGTCACGTATATTACGTAACCTCGGCGCTGAAACGCACCAAGAGAGATGCGGCCAAGATAGAGACGCTAATGCGCAAGAGCATAAAACGGGTGCTAGGTCTCCCGATCACGACGAGTACGGAAAAGCTTGAACAATTAGGGGTCCGCAACTCGTTATCGGAAGTCATCGAAGCACAGGCCAAGGCACAGGTCCTGAGGCTGTCGACCACCAGTGCCGGCAGACGCATCCTTGAAGAAGCAGGCATATCTGCTGAGACAGAGTGCAACGCATGCCAGTTCGCGCTCAGCGCAGCAGTCAGGAGCACTTTCAAAATAGAACCGCTGCCGCGAAACGTCCATCCGCAATTCAGTGTGGGGCGCCGAAAGGCGAGGGAACGAACATTACTGAAAGCGACCGCCAACAGCCCAGGACTGGCGGCATTTGTTGACGCGGCCCAGTACGGACGCAGCGACCAATACGCGGCCGTCTCGGTAGGCTGGGACGGGACGGTCATTAACGCGGCGTTAGTCAAGGGAGTAACGGCCGAAGTGGCCGAACAGGTGGCAATAGCTTTGGCAATGAGGGACCCCGAACGTCCTTACGTTTATACGGATTCGCGATCGGCGGCCAGAGCATTCGCCTCGGGCTCTATATCGCGGGAAGCGGCGGCCGTCCTCGCCAAAGAGGGAGCCGCTGATCATCACACTATCAAATGGTTTCCGGCCCACATGGGGGCCGACGTGCGCCCAGACATTCCCACCGCCAACGAGCTGTCGCACGAGCCCGCGCGAGGACTCACGCACCGCGGCGACCGTGGCGAGCAAAGTGGCGGGGAGGGAGGGGTGCACCGAGACCCGCTGCTTACCTTCTTTGTGCCACCGCGTCTGAACACTTCCTACTCCTCTTTTTCTTCTTCTCTTTTATCCCCATACCCCTCCCCCTAAGGCGCTTAGCCGTGCTCCCTTACGGGCTGCAGAAATTAGCGCCTTATTTCTTTTCCTCCAAAGCCACTAACAACAACAACAAATAACGACACACTACCAGCTGCAAGGAGGGTTTTCCCCCTACCCCACGCTAAACTCAATTGACCAGAGTCGTCGATATTGCGAATGCTCCAGACAGGGTCGTTCGCTTCGAGAGGCCGACTGAGCCTTTATTCACCAGACACTGAGCCCCACTGTCCGGATTGCGGCGAATCGTACTGCTCGTTATCGCACATGATGCTTTGGCAATGCTCCGCGTTAAGCGGCACCGAGTTGCGCACAGCAGAAGACTGGGAAGACGCGCTGCGAAGCGCCGACCACCAGACACAACTCCGAGCCGTCCAGAGGGCCCACGAAAGGGCGGAGGCTCACGGGCTTCCCGTCCGAACGTGGGGGCGGCCCGCGAACCCTGCCGACCATTAAACCAAGAGTGGGTGGATAGGGGTTCCTCCGGACTTAATAAAGTTATATCCTCCTCCTCCGGTGGCGCATACTCGCATACCACGCGCCGAGCAATGCGGGTAGGAGCCACCCCTGATTTAGTATCATTTATTGTGGCGTACGGACGAGAAGATGATATAAGTGACGTAAAGATTAGGCATTCATGTTTGTGATCCATTGTACCCTACCATCGTAATTTTAGTCTATACCGGATGAACGTAGGGAAGGGAGCACCGAGACGTATGCAGTTAGATAGATAGATAGATAGATAGATAGATAGATAGATAGATAGATAATAGATAGATAGATAGATAGATAGATAGATAGATAGATAGATAGATAGAATTGTTAAAATTTGGTGAGGTTTTTCAAGATGTCCTTATTAACAAAACGGTGCACCACACAAAAACGATACGCTAAAGGTAGGACGCAAATACGAACCCCAGACTCGTAACTGAAGTTAATTCTATTCAGCACACATTTATATGCCCACGCGTGGGTGCCATCAATTAACACATAACAAACAAAATAATATCAGTCCCTTCACATAAAATATTTTCCTGGGCAGCAACGCGATAAATGCGGCGCTAATGGAAGAATTCCTCTTATGACGTGCATGCAAAGCCTGCATTATCTCACGAGTTATCTTGTCAATGTACTTGGCAATGATGTCCGTGTTTTGCTCCTGAAAAGTGCACCCGTACCCTTCGCGGCGCACACATATATGGGATAGTGTATCACCACATCTGTTAGCTCCATCTTCTTCTAATCTTGCACTGACACATCTTCCCGTCTATCCTATATGTAGCAAGTCACATTATAAATGCAGGTTATACACCACGGTGTGGCATAATCAATTTCTGGATCTATGTGGCTCACTCCGCAACCTAAGTTTCTTCGAACCTTTTTTTCTTGTGCCTTCTTTCTGACACGTGCGCAAATTCCTACCAGATTATTACGCGCAGAACCGTAACCTTTTACACCATGGCGGCCTCACAAGTCTTTCAGTGGATTCGCCAACTTGTGAATAAACGGCCCCACAGCAAATGTTTCGCTTGCTTTCAAGGTTTTATCATCGTTGCTGACCCTCTGTGCCGCCTTCACTGCTTTCGGGCGCCCTGGTAAAAATATTTGCGTTCGTGTCTTCTTCATCTTTAGTGTATCGTTTTTCGTAAGCTGCACGGTTTTCCTAATTATGAATACTTATCGAACTCGCCCGCTTATCTGTGTCGCCAAGAAATGCTTTGCACTTAAAAGTCATGCATGAATGACCAGCAGAAGCAGTGATGATGTGGTATCTTGCTTGATCTTACAATATGAAACGCGGCCAAATAGTATTTTTCCGCGGGTATAAGGTCATTATTTCGTATGCGCATGGCATATGTATCAATGTATTAATGGGGACGAGATGTCATTAAGAATTTTCTATTACTGAAAAACTGTTCGAGGTACACGGAATGCCTATTAACTGAAGACTTGCAGCCTCTTGTATCAAGGAAAGCCCAATAACTTAAGTAAGTATTTGTGTCATCAGTTTTTCCAGTCTACGATGATGACTGCCTTGAAGAATATGTTATCCAGCAGTTGCAATTCAATACACTCCTTGTAATCTCATAAATTTCGTGGTAAATTACTTCCCATCGCAGGAGAGGTGCATCTTGTGAAGTAATGCAATACATCGCTGTGATTCACAAACCCAAAGTTGCGACACAGTACTTATTCCTGATCATTTCTTTTTGCTGGTTTCCTCCAACACTTCTTAAGAATGCCGCTTAACGTTTACTTCATTAATATCTCAAGAAGATGAGACCACGTTCGAGGATATGTAACTGTGGTACATATATCCTGGCTACATCACATTAGCCACTCTATTTGGACCTCCCTTAAGCGTTATTGAATGGAATTTACTTAAAGGGCCCCTGAACCACCGCTCAGGCTTAGCTTTGAAAACGGCTGGGTGTGTATCGAATGCCTCTCAGAAATTCACAGCCGAAAGAATTTTTCAAAACGGTTTGTTAGGAGCGAAGACATTGCGACCGGAAAGCTTCCCTTTCCAGTCCTGTTTCAACTCTGCGGAATAGAGGGTACAGAGCTCCTTAGGGCGGTGTCGATGGAAGTTCCCCGCCCACCGCTTTACGTCATCAGACTTCAGCGACGTATCAGAGTGGCTGACGAAAAGCGCGCGACTACCGGGGACTGTTTCTTCGCAGCGCGCTTGTGGCCGCCTGCTCGCTTCGCGCCTGAGCTCGGCCGCGTGCCCTCGCGATCACCGCATTCTTTTAGGGGCGAAGCTCCTTAAGGCGTGGGTCGTTCGTCCCTTGTAGTCGTAACCACCTCGTTCTAGGATTGCGCTCGATAGCTCGCGCGCCGGGAGGCTCGCGCTCGCCCTCGGCGCGTTCCTCCCGGCGCGCGAGCTCTCTCACTCTTCCATCTGCTGTCTTGTGTGAGAGAGACAGAAAGAGAGAGAGAGAGAGCGAAAGACTGTCCGTTTCTAACGATGATGATGGGTTTGTGCTAGCGCGTTACGGCGCGTGTAAGAAGCTGATGTAAGACGCTGTGGCCTCTCCGCCTTATACTCTTTCAGCAGTCATGTGATGGCGTCGGCAAACGCGGTGCGCGTTCCGGCCTGTGTAAGGGGCTGCGTAAGACGCTGTGGCCTCTCCCCCCTTACTAGAGTCTACTGCATGTTTCAAACGCGTTTGTGCTAGCGTCCCCTTAAACGCGAGATCCCAGCGTTCGAATAGAGTGTTTCTCACGTCTTTACATGATGATCGACTGGGCGAATTACACGGAAGACTAAAGGTTTACCGGTGATTCATTCCGGAGCTTCGCCCACTCATCATCATTCACCCCGTGGATATGCTGTGAATTTTTTTCGATCCTCCGAAGCTTTGTTTTCGTTCATCACATACGTTTAGGCTCGCAGGTGTGAGCGTTTACTTTGTCAGTGCGCTGCTTGTCGTCGATATTGCGCATAACGCGGCGTCAGTACAAACAGCGTAACTACCAACGCTGCTCCACCTTGTCCTGCATAAGTCAAAGTTAGTTGATTGTTGATTATTGATTGTAGACGGGACAACCATGCTGTCGGGCTCGAACGTGACTACTATGACTCAAAAGGAAGACCTTCACAACTCGGACCCTTGCCGACAGGTTAATGTGGAATAAGGTGGATTGACATGCGGTAAGATGGATGGATTAATTTAATGTGTGAATACACTAGTTCAATTTTAACAGTGAAGCTGTTTAAGCTAAAGGTGAAACTGGGAATTCTGCCGAAAACTCCGCTATGTGATGCTAGCATAACACTACCACGCTGTAGTAAAGACAAAGCTCCCTAGGACTAGTTAGGTAAGGTTAAGTCTCATTCAATGGAGCCTAATTAAGATTCCTAGGTCTAGTTAGGTAAGGCTAAATCTAATTCAATGCCTAATTAGGAACACTTAATTGAAGCCTAGTTCAGACAAGACTAATCAAACTAAGCCAAACCAAGCCAAACTGAACTAATTCAACCAGAATTCAGCTATGACAAGTAAGTCACACCCAATTAAGCGGATAATAATGATACTAATAAACCATGTCCAGTTAAGGTAAATCTAATTATGAGCAGCCTAATTTAGCTGATATGAACAAATTTAGTGTAGGCAAGCTTCTAATTAGGCCGTGGTAAATAAATAGTACTAATTAATTCACGCATAGTTATGTTATTACTAGTTAAGTCAAACCTAAGCTAGCACTTATTAATCGAAGGTAAATTATGCTAAGACTTCAAGGTCAAGCCTCGTTAAATTGAGACTAGACATTTCAGGACAAATTAGGCTAACACTGATTAAATCAGGCCTATTTCAGGTAGTATTCATCAAGCGGTACCTAATTAAGATCATATGTCAAAAAACAGCGTGACTATGCCTGTACTAATTAGGCCACGCATAATTAAGATATGACTAATTACCCCAAGCATAATTATGTCATGACTAATGAGGACCAGCATATTAAACACTCTATTATTAGGTATAGGTTAATTAGAGAGAGCGTAATTAGTGCAACGCTAATTAGGTCCCGACTATTTAAGTTAGGACTGTCAAGTCTCAATAAGCTCAGATTATTAAGTTATGCCAAATTAAGCCAAGCATTACAGACGTAGTGATTTCATTCCAAACTAATTTACCTTAGCCAACCTTAATCTGCTGTAATCCTTAATTCACCCTAATCTAAGTCTAGCGTAATCCGCTCTATATTATGCCATACTCCACCATAATGCACCTTTGTCTTAATCCAGCCTAATGCACATTAATGAGCTCTAATTCACCCAAGTACACCCTAATCCGACCTAGTCCTTTAATCTACCTTATAGAAGAAATATTTTGGGTTCGACGCCAGCCATGTTATTGAGTACGAGGACTAGAAGGTGGCGCATTGGAGTACCATAGGGAATAAACCAATCTGCAATCACTGATGAATTAAAGTTTGGGATTAATTTGTGATTTATTGCAGGCTGCCGCCATGCATTTGTTGGCTTCTTGGAAAACTATATTTATGGTGACTTACACACCGCACCGTTCGCCTCCACGCCGAGGTAGTTTACGGATGCCTTCCAATGGCATCTATGAGGCTTGCGCATTAATAAATATATTTTTACGTACTTCCAGCAACTATTTTGCCTATATAGGTGCTCACAACGAAAGGAAAAGCTAGCGCACGGCACGCATGGCACGCACGCGCTAACGGTTTTAAAAAAGCGCGCTGCGAACGCCCGCACATAGCCGAGGCGAGCGTGTCTGCCATCGGCCAATAGTAGCGACGCTCCTTGTAAATGCTCTATGACGAAATAGAGCATATTCAAGGAGCGTGAGGAGAAGCCGCTTTTTGAGTTGAGGGCTCCTGAAGAAGTGTAAGCTTTGTGCTCCGCTTGTGAACGCTACGCTTCGCGGATGACTACAGCATTTGGCTGAGATGTTCGTTACAGCCTAGGCAAGCCGTAGAATACGTTTTTTCACCAAGCCCGCAGGGTGGTTCAGGACACCTTTAAATGCGGAGAAAATTCTTAACCGACGAACGTCACTGAGTAATATGTCATCGTTACCTGAAGTGTTGTGTTCCTCGCAGATAGTGCGCCCAGCCATCTATTACATTTCCTTTGTCTGCGAGTCTCGAAATAACAGTGAAGAAAGCCGAACAACCAGGTCCACATGTGTTTTCTCTCTCCGCGCAGGCCGCAGAGGTACACGTTTTGTTACGGAGAGTTTAACAGGCGTCTGGGCAATAAAGGACATTTACAGAACATAATGCTCTAAACGCGCCCAGCTCAATAGCTGGGCACGTTACATCGTAACTGTTTCATACTAACGTTTCATCGTAGTTGTGCGATATCATCGCTTCTTCGTAAACGAGCACAATTAAGAAGATTTGTGAGTTATAGTTGTAACTAAGGAGAGCACTTCGTATTCTGTCTAGTTGTGATTAAGAGCATTTAACTCAAAAAATCGACGGCCAGGTAAGACATTATTTACCGCTCGTACAAAGCACGAGTTGTTCCAATATCTATTTAGTGATGGAAATGGATTTATCGATGGCGGTGCTTCCCGTAGGAAAACATTTTTTCACTCGTCGCAAAAAGAGGCTCTGATGTTTCGCGCGATAGTGTTTTGTCGTGCACAGCTTCCACTGGTGGAGCTGGGCAGCACAAGCACCGGTGGTTGTGGCCGACGTAGTTTTTTCTCGCTTCTTGAAGCTCGTCTATGTCGCGTCACATGGCAAGCTGTTTATTGGTTTCGGCGGGGACACGGCACACACAAGATATCACATGGTTTGGCGAGGTTTTCCCACAACGTGCTTTTCCAACACAAATTCGAAAATTTAATTACAGTTTTAAAGGAAGATTGCGTATCTGTCCTTCATGACATCAAGCTCAAGACGATAAAGGCGGTAAGTCACATTGTTTCTTTACCGCTCAAGGATCTTTATAAGCTGATGGTAACCTGAGGTGTTTTTGGATCAAACTAAACTTGTTGTGTGCCGGTGATTCATAAAGGTGGGCACTTTTATGATGTGAACAAATATATAGCGCTATCCATCCTTGCATTTATTGCGAAAATAGAACGCATTAGGAATCTACATGTTACCTGTTTTCAAAGGTCAAGGAACATAATCGTGAAAGAACAGTATGGCTTTTGCAAAAACAAACCTACGTAAGTGGCTCCAATTAGCGTCAAAGAATAATTTTTTGATAAAATAAGATGTATACACTGTAGATATTTCTGGATATCAGAAAGGTATTCTATAGTACATAACATCAACAGCTTATTCGAAAACTTCCGTATTGTATTGACAGAAAAACACTGGAACCGCCATGAAGTTATTTATCTTTATAAAACGACAAACTAGACTTAATGATACACAATCGCAAAATGAATTTGTTGATGTGGCGTAGCCCACATGTTTATCTTCGGCCCTGTTCTCTATTTGTTGTTGATCAATCACACTGTGAATATCTCTGCAAATAAAAAAAATAGTTCTTCCCAATGAAATATTGTTTTTTATTTGTTTATTTATTTATTTGTTTATGTATTTATTTTTAATGTATATCTTTGGTTATGTGTAAACAAATTCCAACAAACATTGCTAAAACAAGGTATCCGTTTTTGAAGTCTCCAGTGGTGAAAACTTAGTGAGACTACTAAGGGAAAAACAAGAAGTAAATTATAACAAGAAGTAAATTATGTTACTAAAAAGAAAATTCCATGACTAGTCAAAGCAAAGAACAAATAATTTCAAGTTGCCTTAAAAAGCACGTACGCTTCCTTAGAGAAAAACGACGAATATTCAGAAGTAAAATACGAAAAGAAAAGAATCTTTGACACAAGAGTAGAAAAAGAGGGATAAAAAAGAACAAAGCAAGATGTAAGCAAGTTGTCCCACTCTACTAAGTACTTAAAACACGCCAAGAAATGAAAGAGATTTCTCGAAGAGATAAAATAGAATTCGCAGAATTATCAACGCTTCTCAGCGAAGCCAGCCAAGTAGACGTAGGAAAAAAAAATATAGCGTAAGAAACAAAGAGAGGGCTATAAAGCAAGTTCCCAGCATTAAATCGGCCAAAAAGGAACTTTATTTGGGACAAAATAACATGCATGCGATAAAATTTTAACAAGGTGTAGAGAGAGAACGAAAGCGTTTGCGGACCGCCACGTTTGTTGACGTGCGGTGGTTGAAGGATGGAGCCGAAGGCCGTAGGGGACCGCAAACACTTATTTGAACTGGCACTCTTAAAGAACTGTTCAAATAAATAAAGAAGAAAGCTCCATGCTGTAGCCAGATTGTGCTATCATCCTGATAGCCCCAACCACTAACACATGAGGTTAACGTCACTGACTGCCTAAAGTATTTATATCGCTCGCTTCACTGAATAAACGCTTTTCGTCACCGGACTGCCAGCCAGCTACATGGTGGCAGCGGTGCACAGTTGAGATGTCGACGACGCCGCCCTCGACAACGCCCCTCTCGCCAACAATGCTACCAGGCCCATCAACACCATTGCCGGCGCCGAGGCCCATGGATACGTCAGTGGACTCCTGGCTTGGCCGGAGAACGTGGAAGAGTGTGGTTGAACCGTTTGCCACAGCTACTCTATTGACCAGGCGAACCAAGTGACGTGCAGGCCGCAACATTTCTCGTCAGCATAGGCGAAGAAGGCAGAAAAGCGTATAGCACTTTCAAGTTTGAGGCGGAAGAGGACAGAAATGATGTCCAAGTTTTGAAGAAAAGTTTTGAGGACTACTGCAGGCCAGCAAAAAACTTAACTCTTCGTGAATTCCGTTTTGGTTCAAAGGACCAGAAAGAAAGCGAGCCATTCAACGAATGGTTGATCGAGCTGAAGATACTGGCAAAGAACTGCGAATTTGAACTTCTAGAAGAGCGAATGCTACGCAGTCGTATCGTTCTTGGCATAAGAGATAAGCGGTTGCAGCAGAAACTGTTGGCAGAAAATCCTTCGTACATAAAAACCGTAGAAATATGCCGTATTGAAGAGCAAGGAAAGCATAACTTCCAAAAGATAAGCGCAGCAGCCGGGAGAGCACACACTACGATAGTGAACTCAGTTGTAACTGATAGGAAAGTATGCAGCACGTGCGGCTACCAGATTCATCGCAGCGGAAACTGCCCAACGAGAGGAAAAAACTGCCGAAAGTGTGGGGCATCGAACCACTTTGCTCAGGTTTGCAAATCTTTTGGGGCCACATGAGACGTAAGCCGACAAGGAAAAGAGCAACGGGAAGTATGGGCAGTGACAGACTTTGCTGAAGCAGATTTTTTACTAGCGGGACTAACTATCAACTCGGTCGAAGCCGACAGATGGACACCAACAGTTCACATCGAAGGCAAGCCGGTGACTTGCAAGCTAGTCACGGGAGCAAACTGTTGCGTAATCTCAAAGCAAGAGCTGGCAAGAGTGTCGGATAAGCCTAAGAAAGCTTGCACCGTGACTCTAACAGCGCTCTTTGGTCATCGGGTTACGGCACAAGCGAAAATCGTACTTACGCTCTGCGCCAACAACAACGAATGCGAAGAGCACTTTTTTGTCGTGGATCAAGATGTCCCATTCACACTCAGCGGGACAATCGCAGAACGACTGGGATTGATATACCGCATACATAAAGTTACTGGTGGAGAACTATAGCATGGGGCCCAACCCTTTGCAGATACTTTCAGGGGACTCGGACAAATAAAAGGTGTGGAGTACTCAATGATGCTGAAACCAGGCAGCGTGGGAACTGTCGTGCCGGCTAGGAGGGTTCCTGTGGCACTGCAAGACCGAGTACTGGAGGAACTGCAGCTCATGGAGCAGCAGGGAGTCATTACAAAGGTAAATGAACCCACCGAATGGTCGAGCCACATGGTACCCGTGGTGAAAAAATAAGTTCGTATTTGCCTCGATCCAGTGGCTCTAAATAGGTCGTCGCTTCGAGAAAACTACCCCATGCCAACTTTAGAAGACGTAATTCCACGTCTGGCCGCGTCGAGATTTTTTAAATGCGAAGCATTTCTTAGCGAATTTCGGCGAGTTTGAGCGTATATATCTATCTATCTATCTATCTATCTATCTATCTATCTATCTATCTATCTATCTATCTATCTATCCATCTATCTATCTATCTATCTATCTATCTATCTTGCCGCCTACGATTTTGTTCTCTCCTGGCCGTTTCGCTAATCGGATGTTTACGAAAATTGGTATGCCACATCATGACTACATGACGAACATAAATGACAGGTCATAACATGAAAATCATGATATGCATGTCATGAGCGGCATGATTTACATGTCACAGTCTTGGTGCTTTCCTGGTCGTCTCGTTAATGGGATGTATACAAAAATTGGTATGCCACAATATGACTGCATGCAAACATAAATGACAGGTCATAACATGAAAATCATGACATGCATGTCGCGAATGACATGATTTAAATGCGACGCGTTTCGTTAATGGGCCGTATATGCAAATTGGCATGCCCCAACATGACTGCATCACAAACATAAATCACAGGTCATAACACGAAAATCATGACATGCATGTCATGAGTGACATGATTTACAAGCGACGGTCTTAGTGCTCTCCTGGCCGTTTCGTCAATGGGATGTACACGAAAATTCGTATGCCACGACATGACTGCGTGGCGAACATGACTGACAGGTCACAACATGAAAATCATGATATGCATGTCATGGGCGACATGATTTACATGCCACGCGTTTCCTTAACGGCATGTATACGAGAATTGGCATGCCACAAGATGGCTGCATCACGAACGTAACTGACAGGCCATAACATGAAAATCATGGCATGCATGTCATGAGCGACATGATTGACATGCCACGGCCTTGGTGCTCTCTTGGCCGTTTCGTTAGTGGGATGTAAAGGAAAATTGGTATGCAGCAATATAACAGGACGAACAGGACGAACATAAATGACAGGTCATAACATGAAAAGCATAACATTCATGTCATGGGCGGCATGATTTACATGCCAGGCGTTTCGTTGATGGGATATATACCAAAATTGCTATGGCACAGCACGACAGCATGACGAACTTACGTAAATGACAGGTCATAACATTAGAATCATGACAGCGTGTCATGACCGGCATGATTTACATGCCATGGATCTGGCGCTATACTGCCGTTTTGTTAATGGGATGTATGGGCTCCGTCTAGCTGACCAGAGGGCACTACGTAGCTCTCCTCGGACGGCTCAGTCGCGCACGGTGGATACCGAGGCGACAGCGACGCGCGCGTTTCTTCGCTGCTTTCCGGGCGTGCTGCGAACCCCACGAACGCTCGCGGCGTCGCCCTTTGGAACAGTTTGCCGCAGGTTTGGAGCGCGCGTCTCAAAGGAAATAAAACGAAAGAAGGTGGGCGGGCGGTCGCTGGTGCTATAGAGTTGCAGATGCGCATCGCGTTCGCGTATTTCCCAATTTCGCTTCTTGTCTCCGCCAGGCAGTGCATTCTGGCGCTGATGTCGCACATGGAAAACTCGACTGCACGGAGCCTATACGAAGGTTGGTTTGGCAAAACATGACTGCATGACGATCATAAATGACAGGTCATAACATGAAAATCGTGACATGCACGTCATGAGCGGCATGACCAACATGCCACTCGTTTCCTTCATGGTACGTATACCAAAATTGCTATGGTGCAACACGTGTGCATGACGAATGTAAATGACAGGTCATAACGATAGAATCGTGACATGCGTGTATGAGCGGCATGATTTACATGCCACAGTCATGGTGCTCTTGCGGCCGTTTGGTTAACTCGGTACCAAACTCGGTATAGCGAGACAACAATGCAAATCCATTTTACGTTCCTTATGCGTGCTTCGCATTTCCTTGATTCCCACAGCACGTGGGATCTGCCAAGTTATTCCACGCAAGATGCGGCGTCTGGATTTTGGCAAATCAAATTAACGGAAGAAAGTTCCAGGATCTGCACTATGAGTACGCCTTACGGGCGGTATCGCTTCCTCAGAATGCCCTTTGGAATATCATCCGCCCCAGAAATTTTTCAAGCTGCAATGCACCGCATGTTAGATGGCCTGCCCAGTGTCGCGGTGGTTATGGACGATATACTGGTGTGGGGCAAGACAAAGGAGGAGCATGACTACTACCTGACTTTTGCTGACGCGCTGCCGTGAGCATGACCTGAGACTTAACCTAACAAAACGCACGTTCTTACAGACGGAGGTCCGCTACTTGGGACACATCCTCACGACACAAGGTTTGCGCATCGACACAGAGCGAGTGCAAGACATCCTGGAAATATCCGAGCCTAAGAGCTGTAAGCAATTGCAAATTTTTCTAGGAAAAATGAACTTCATACAGCGTTTCATTCCCAAAATGTCTGTTATGACCGAACAGCTCAGAGAACTACTGCGAAAAGATATCGCGTGGGTTTGGACAGAGAGACAACAAACAAGTTTTGAAGCACTGCGGCGGGCACTAACGACAGCGCCAATTCTCTCCTATTTCGACCCAAAGAAGGCAGTGACGCTTTCTGTTGGTGCCAGTCAGTAGGGTGTTGGGGCTGTGTTGATGCAAGATGGCCACGCCGTCGCCTTTTCGTCCAGATCTCTCACAGAAGCGCAGCAACGCTACGCGCAGATTGACAAAGAAATAGCTGGCAATAGTTCATGGATGCACAAAGTTCCATTATTATCTTTTCGTCCAGGCAGACGTGATCGTCGAAGCAGATCCACAGGCCTTGGGTACCAATATCTCATATAAAGTGACTGCCCCAAGATGCTCTCTACATCTGGCTCTTCTACTCAAAATACTGCGTGACAATATCATATCAAGCAAACAGCCAACATTAAATAATGTGCTGTTTGCCATTTCACCGACCATAAGGCGATGCTTGTTGCGGTTGGCCGGAAGATGCCTCCAGAAGAACAAATCGAACAGCTGCCAGATAATTAACGCAACAAAGATGACAGAATGTGACCATTTACGAATGAAAGTGTCACGCCTACGCGCAGTTGATAATACAGGACCATGTGACTGCATCACTGTACGATATTTTCATGAAGTTGATATAAAAGTGCTATTAAATAGATCGAAAACCTCTACCATTACTATAGATATGTCGCGCGCACGCGTGTTTGTCTGTGCCCATATGTGTGTCTGTGTAACAACACACATTAATAACTATGCACTGAGTGGTTGAAGTACACACTAGGGGCCGCATTTCGCTATCGCGTTCAACTCTTAAAGGCGAAGCTTAAGGGTATTTTTTTTTCATTGCACTTTGCGGACTCCTTAGTCTCATGTCTAGCTTTTTCGTTATTGTCCACATTTCTGCGTCGTACCTTCGCACTGGGATAATGCAGTGATTAAACGCTTTTCGCTTTAGAGACAACGGTAAATTTCCAGTCATGATTTTGGAATACCTTGCGAATGCGCTCCAGCCCATCCTTATTCTACGGAGAATTTTTGTTGCATGGGTAGGCGTCTCTGTTAGCAAATATCCGAGATATACGTATTCGTTCATACATTTTAAGGGTTCATTGTTAATTTTAAATTTCTGTTCTTTAGCTAGGCTATTGAGCATAACTATCATTCATTTTTCATTTTAGTACTATTCATTTTAGTACAATTCTAATAATTTCGCGGTTTATTTCATCAATCATGCTTTATAATTCGCCTCCATCATTGCTAAAGAGCACAATGTCGTCTGTAAATCTTAAAGTGGTGTGCTATTCTTCGCCTATTTGTATTGCCATTTCATCTCACTCTAGATGCTCAAAGGATGCAGTATGAAGGCGAAATTCTTCTGTACAAAGTGCCAGCTATTTTTTTGCTTAACGAAGGAAAGAAACTGTTTCGAATCGGGCCAGAAAGCTAACTTCCCGCAAAAATAATTTTCGGATCAGGAAATTAGGGCCAACTTTTGTTTCTACTTTATTCATATTTACATAAATCCAATTACAAACGGTTGTTTTACAATTTGAAAATATTTGTTCAGTAAAGGAGCTTCGTGTGGATGAAATCCCCCTACTTCACAATTTAACTTGTATAGTCCCAGTATCCAATATATTGGACATAACGGCATACTGAAACCACTGACATTACGAAAATAATATGCACCACTTTTTAATCCTTGTTATCTAAGATCACGTTTTGAAAGTTTCAGGATAATCTGTGAACTTAAATCAAATCCGGAAGTCGGAAGGATATAAACAGCTTGAATATTTAGAGTGAACTGAGCAAACTAAAATTTAGCGCTGGAATGCTGCTCAAGATGCAGCCGGCTATATACT
>CM023485.1:115003614-115069721 GCA_013339685.2 Hyalomma asiaticum | reverse complement strand
CTTCGATGTACGATATATTCTCGTTTGTCTTTAGCGTGTTAATTTCTTTTTCTTTTTTCCATACAGGGCACGCTCGGAGTACGCAGCGTGTGAGCCCTCACAGTTGACACAGTGCAGATCGTTTGTGCACTCCTCATCATTGTGTTCAGAAAGACCACACTTAACGCAAGTCGGTTTGCCTCGACATGCCGTTGACCCATGTCCGTACCTTTGACGCCGGAAACATCTTCGAGGGTTCGGCACATAGGGCCTGACTCTGAGGTGCAGGTAGGCGGCATGCACTGAATATGGAAGTGTTGTATTGTCGAACGTCAGCACTACATGTTTTGTTCTGATCTCCTTTCCATCTCTTCTGATAATAATGTTGCGAGCCGAGAGCACTCCTTGATCGGCCAAGGCCTCAGTTATCTCTTCGTCTGTGCATTTAATGAGCTCATTGTCAGAGATGACGCCTTTAGCATAGTTCAGTGATCTGTGTGGTGTTACATATACTTCATGGTCGCCTATTTTGTTTAATTTCCTTATGTTATTGCTCTGCATCTCGTTATGAACCTCAATCAAGAGGTCACCGGAGCTCATTTTCCTGGCGTTGTAGTCACCATCAATACACTATTTAATGGCTTTGGCGATTGGGAATGGTGAAATATCCTGGACTTGTGTTTCACTTTTCGATGTTACAACAAAAAACTTTGTGAACTTATTAGGCTTGGTGGTGAATTCCTTAGTTACTTCGGTGCGAACCCGCTTTCGGACTCGATCAGTTTTCGAAAAAGTGGAAGTTTTCTCCATAAAATAAAGTGTGGTGTTCGGTAGTCATGCTGGCCGCCCACCTCGGAGCCCAACCTGGGAGTGTATTTTAACCACTAGCCATACACAACTACTATAACCATACATGCCTAGCCAAGGGAGACTGCGAACGCATGGTTAACCCTTGCCACCAGGAAAAAAAGAAGAGAATCGAAGAGACGAGGAGACAGGAAAGATTAAAAGACAGAGAAAGGCGAAGATGCGAGTGGAAGATAGGAAAAGGTGACTGCCGATTTCCCCCAGGGTGGGTCAGCCCGGGGGTGCCGTCTACGTGAAGCCGGGGCCAAAGGGGTGTGTTGCCTCTTCAGGGGGGTCTTAAAGGTCCAATCACCCGGCGTCGGCTCAACCCCCAGGATCCCCTTTTCCCCGGACACGGCTAAGCCACGCACGGCGACACGTGGGAGGGGGTAAACCCCCCCGTTGGCTCGGGTCCGTGGTGTCGCCACACACCAAACGCCTGCTTACGCAGACGCCCCTGCGGGGGCACTTCACTTTGATGGAATTCGCGGTCATCACTGCACTCGCGCACATCACCACTTGGATCTCGCACCTCGTGATCGGCACCGGACTCATCGTCCGCGTCGTCGGCATCGTAGCTGCGCTTGTTCTTTTCTTGCTGGCGCTTTTCCCGTTCCTTCACTAATTTTCGAGCCTGCCGCAGCCGGCGAGCCACTTTCATCGCATCCAGGGTGTAGTCGAATCCACGCTGTGCGCCTGACCCGACATTAACCGGTAGCGTTTGCTGAAACGGTCGACCTACAGGCGGGATTGGTTGGAGGAAACCGGCCGGCTTCCCCGGCGGTTGCTTTTGCGTCTGGCAGTCAGGGCAGGAGAGAACGTACTTCCTGACATATGAGAACATCTTCGGCCAGAAATATCGGTAACGCAGCTTCTCCCATGTACGCTTGACACCCAAGTGGCCTGCCGTACAGTCGTCATGGCAGTGCCTTAATATCTCAGACCTCAAGCACTTGGGGACAGCGAGAGCCGCGCGATCTTTCTCAAAGCCCTTCACCCTCCGATACAGTACACCGTCGACTAACCGAAAACTCCGTGCCGTTCTTTTGGTATTCCTGACAACGGGCGCACTCGGTTCTTCGAGGTGCTGTACAACGGCTCTAATCCATGGGTCTGCCCTCTGCTTCTTTCCAACATCCGCCTGACCCAAAACCAGCAACGGTAAAAGGGTTTCTTCGCTTACTGGTACGGGGTCGTGAGGAAGGCGGGAAAGCGCGTCGGCATTTCCATTCTTAAGGTCAGGGCGGTGTCGCAACGTTATTCTACCATTGGCTCGTGTGGGGACTGCGTGAAGCTGGCTTTCCGACAATGTGCCGATGGGACGGCCGGGCTGGCTCCTTAGGCCCGGCCGTTCTCGTTTCCCGAAGGGTTACGCTGACTATCGTGATTGCCAAGAGACTCCGCATGATCATTTCTGTCGTCCCGGAAGCGCTGCCAGCACTGTCGTGCTTCATGGCCGATGCGGCTGCAAATCTGGCATCGGGGACGCCCGTCGTTGGCACGGGATGTTCTCGGTGGCCGAGGCACTGGGGGGCGACGCATCTCGTCTTCAATGTTTCTTAGCCGGTCCGATAACAAGGCGATGGAGTCTGCAATCGCCTTTAAGTCTCCGTCGCGGTCGGCAGCCTGCCGCGGTCAACGCAGTTCTGCTGCGGCGCAGGTGGCGATACATGTAGGAGGAGGCTGTACTGCCGCGGCGGCGGATGCCATCCCTACCGGAGGCGCGATGTTTTGCAGCCACGACTGCAATCCGGTAGGATAGTGGGTGTCGATTGGACGTGACTAAGAAGCAGGGCTCATCAAAGCTGCGTAAATTATGCGCTGTAAAATTTGGAGGAATGCGGCGCAGGTTTCCGGGTTTGCGATGATCATTTTTTCCTGCACATCCGGACGCAAACCGCGCATAAGGTGCCGCAACCGGTCATCTTCTGACATAGACGGGTTGGCTCTTGCACAAAGTTGTACGACGTCATGGTAGTACTGCTCTGGAGTTTCGGACGCAGCTGTGTCCGGTTTTGCAGTCGTAAATGGGCGATCTCGACTGAGTGACGGCTTGTAAATGACGTTTTCAATAACGTCGCCCATTGTTCCCATGAATTAGGGGCACCCGTGAGAAGCTGAGTAGTGTGCCACTTCTTTGCATCGCCGTCTAAAGCCAAATATAAAAATTTAACTTTCGTGGCTTGCTCCCAGTTGTTGAGCGACGCGACATGTTCGTAGCAAAGAAGCCACTCGGAAACGGATTCCTCTGGCGCGCCTTTAAAGACTGGCGGTCCGACGAAAGGTTTTGCTTGGGGGGTAGCCATAGCAGAGAGAAAGGAAGGGGGTTCCGTCATATTGGAGCAGTCCGAAGTAGTTTCCTGATGCTTATTGACTCGGGGCATAATTTTAGAGCGGGAATATCGCTACCGAGCAACCTCCACCACTTTGTAGCGAAACATCGGGGCCGTTCATGTTAGACGCATCGGAAAGTCAGGAAGACGAAGAGGCGTGGGAGCCACTCCGCGCAGGCAAGGGATGAGGAGTCGACACGGTGAATTGGGAGAGCACTCATTGGGGGGATTATCATCTTGAAGTTGTAAAACACACAGGGCAAAAATTATACAACAGAGAAAATGGTATCATACCCCGTCGGCCTGCCGGACTGGCCCCTGGTGGTGACGAGCGTCATGGTCCCCGAGTCCGCTCTTTCAAAAAGGCCAGTGTCGCCGCTTAAATAACGCATTTTCAGCGCCCACGGCAACAGGAACGTCTCCGAGCGCCACTGCCTCCCACCAATAGGAAACCGGCTTCCACGGACAAGTCAGGCAGGTCGACGGTAACAATGTTCTACGAGCTTTTACGATCGCGTGCATCCGGCCTCGCCACAAAACCAATACAAACAACGCCTTCCAGAAACTGGCCGCGGCGCGCACACATGCTCTTCGTTCTCGGTGTCCCGTCTCCTGGAAGGCTCCCTGCGGTGGGCGAGCTCGTTTACTAGAGCACCCTTGTACAAAAGCAGTCGGAAAAGAAGAAAATAACATGAAAACATTCTACGAGACGCGGTCCTCGCGACAATATGTTTATGTGCGTGTTGTCGGCAACATGGCATGGGACGGGTTCACGGTTACGGCGCAGTTATGATTTTTTGTTTAATGTGTTAAATATACCATGTCGTAAAAGTGTTCTGTGTAAAAATGAAGTAAGCCAAGCACTTTTACCGGCAAAATCCATCACTGAAAGCGCAGAGGAGAGCCAAGTGTACGCTTGCGGATGTGCTTGGGGTTGACAATGTCGATAGCGGCGCCTCTGCGCGCCATGGAAAATTCGGCTTCCGCCGTGCTAATAGATCGCAAAGCACGACGCACCATCAGCGTTTTGAAGGTCGGATGAACGCCATCTTGGTTGTCCACGTGCGGCGTCTGCTCCACCTTGCGCGATCACGCTTGAATCTGCGCGACAGCTCTGCATGCTTTGGGATGCCATAAAATCACGTATAACAACGGAAAGAAGGAGTTTCCGCTTCCGCGGGTAAAGCTAAATGGCGAACGTCGAGAAGTGTCGCCCCAGTGTAACGTACGGCTATTCGCAAACACACCGAGGCAACAGCGGAGAAGGCGGAGACCAAATGCGGGTACGATGGTTGCCGAAGACCGTTCCCGCGGCATAGAGCGCGTGCTTTGCGGGCAAAGCTGGCCTTCATAGCCCTCCCTGCGGACCTACTAGCCGCCAAACACGCAGCTTATGCAGTGGTCTCAGTGTGCCCCGTGCAGCTGTGAGGCCGCGTGTTTTCGCGAGGCCTTTTAGCTTCGCGTAGGCAGTTTCTCGGTCGACACACTAGAGGCGCTGCTGCTGTGGCTAGGAGAGGAGTCAGAGGCGAAGGGGCGCACTTGGCGCTACTGTAGTTTTTTTTCAGGGGCTTTAGACTATGAATGGGCACTGCATCGGCAGTATGTATGCGATTCTGCACAAGTGATGCTTGTCCCAATGGCAGATCCTCATAGTAAAAAATGTCGGCAAAGCGAATGAGCAGATCGCGGAGATGGTCGATCTGAGAGGGAGAAAGTCCCTGGGCTTTCATCTTGGTGATGTGTCCACGTATTGCACGTGATGTTTCCGAAAGAGCGTTGCAGTCGGCCGAAGAGCTAGCGCAAGATGTTTGAGGCGAAAGGGTGGTGACTTGATACTCGTGCGACGGCGAGATTGTTGCGGGGGACATGCCTCTGGGTAGTACGTGAGGACAGAAAGCAAAGTTCAGGAGCGGAACGTAAAAGACGGTCAGAACGGTGTGAGGAAAAGAGAAGGCATGGGAGAGTAAAGCATTGACAGAAGGAGTGACCAGATAGTCGCGACCCGGTACAGATGAGTTAGGCCGAGCAGTAATATAGGTAACTGCCTGTGGCAGCAGGCGAATAAAGGCAACAGAACATAGCTGGGTCTCTACTGTGTCGGGGACGTCGGGAAGATCTGATAAATCGAATTGGACCACGCCAGCAGAGCAGTCAATTATAGCCGAGTCAGCAGATAAGAAATCAGAGCGAAGGATTATGTCTTGAGGGCAGTGTTCAAGCACATGAAACAATATGGATACCTTGCGACCGCCACCGCTTACACGGGCGGCACACATTCCCAGCAATTAGAGCATTCCTCCGCCTGCAACTTGGACTGTGCGGGACTCGGCAGGTGTAAGCACTTTCTTGAGGTGGTTTTGGAGGGTAGGTGCACCAGTGTTGATCGAGGCGGTTCCTGGTAGGGCGTCAACATGTATGGCGACTAGGTTCAGGCCTGTCGGCAGTGTAAGTAGAGGATTTCCGCGTCGATGTTCCAATGCAGCGTAACCTCCAGGAGCTGCTTTAGTTAGTTTTCCTGAAGTGAGTGTGCAGAGCGGTGCTGCGATGGTCGGGGGGGGGGGCAGAGGCGAGCGGGAGCGACGATCGTGCGGTGAAGGCGATGTGCCTAAGGGCCTGGTATACATAAGATAACCACGGTACGTTGAACAATGATGGGTCCGGTCGCGATACACGGGTTCACGGAAGGTCGATTCACTACGAGCGCTATATGTCGAACGTCGTTACAATGCGTAGGACTGGAGTACGACGGTTGGCGATAAGGACAATAGCAGCAAATGTGCCCAACGCCGCTACAGGTGAAGCATGTGGCCTTGTAGCCCGGTGTGCGCCACTGGGCCAGATCTCGGTAGCGGGGAAACGTCGTTGGTGGTCCATGAAACGGAGCAGTAGGTTGAATCGGAGGACGAGTCACGGAGCGCAGTGGTTGAATGCCTGGGTTTGGAAGCTCGTTGCGGACGGCTGTGTCAGGGAGATCGTCTTCTGAGTGTCATCCGAACGGCGTATGAAAGAACACGGCGATACAGCATCGATTTCACGCTGCACAATACATAGAACGCTATCTGAGGTGGACGGTTGAATGGAGGAATGGATGGTGTTAGGAAGCCGCATCAACTGTTTGGTGAAGCGCCGGCTCTTCGCTCCTTGGAAGCGTCTGAACTCGCTGGTAATTTCGTCTATGGTTAAACAGTCTTTAACAACCATTTAGTGAAATGCCTCATCGACGATTCCTTTCAGAATACGGCCCACTTTGCCTGCTTCGGACATGCTGGAATCGACGCGGCAGCACAAATCTAGAACCTCAATGATATATGCAACGTAAGACTCTGTAGCCGTCTGAGCCCGACAGGAAAAACCGCACTTGGCGACAGGAAAAACCGCACTGGGCTAAAGAGATCGTGCAACTTTCGCTTGCACAAATCCCAGCTAGCAGGTTCTTCCTCGTTGGTATCGTACCAAACGCGCGCCGGGCCCTTGAGGTAGACAACATTGGCTAGCATGAGTGTCAAGTCTCACCGGTTGTTCGCTGCCACGCTTTTGTCTAGGACGCACAATTCGTCTACGTTCTCGGTCTCCTTACCGGAGAAGTTTCTTAGGTCGCGGGGGTGGGGAAGAATGATGGGGGGGGGGGGGCGGCGCAAGTGCTTCGACTTATGGGGGCTGACGTTGCAGGTGCTGACGCCGTGACTGGCCCGTCGACGCTGTTGTTTGTCGCCATGGTAGGACGGTCGTGAACAAGCCCGCTGCGGAGTTCTGTCTTCTGCAGTACCCAGCACCTCCGCTACGATGGAACGAGCAGAGGTATAAGGTTAAATGGGAAGGCCGTTTTAATAATAAAAAATATAACGCTGGCACAGCCCCAATCGCGGACCGAGAGAGGCCACCCCACTGATGATGATGATGATGATCCTTCGAATATGGCGCATACCCAGTTCGGGGGATTGGCCAAGACCTGGAGTGCTTAACTTTTAGTTGGTATATTGTGCGAATACCACAACATGATCAATAAAATAGAATAATAAATTAATAATAATCGAGAGAAAATTAAAACAGAGAAAAAAAACTATGTAGACTATTTGTGCACTTCTACTATCAAAGCAGGTAAAGTGTTTTCCTCTTTTTTTGTATAGGCTTTAACATGGTCTTAAATATTTTGGCATGTGAATTATCACAAACGCGGTCGTTTTGATGCCCTGATAAATCCGCACACTGCATCAAATATTTCCCTGTGGCTGAAGCCCAGTCCCGAGGCACCAAAAGTAAGAATAACTTCCAATGACAATGTTAGCCCAAATTTAGAGAGCGCAATTTCTAGGTGTCTCTTTCTTACTGATGTATACTGGCGGCATTTTAAAAATAATGATCAATTTTTTCAATTTCTAGACAGAATAGGCACAGAGGCGATATCACCAGAGCAGCCCTGTGCGAGTAAAGATTTAATGGAGGGACTCGGCAGCGTAATCTCGTAATCAGCACTTCAGCTTGTCGCGACGGACACCATTGTCTTTTCCACGGGAATTTTAGATGTCGAAATTCTGTCCATGTTATTGTCTCAATGGCATCCCTGTGTATCGCATATGCCCGATATCATAGCACAGTAGGAAATTCTAATGCTGGGCGAACCGATACGATTGGTCCGTTAAGCGATGATCTCGCTATCGAATCGGCCACCTCATTTAGATTTAACCCACTATGGCCAGGAACCCATAATAATATTACTAGGTTTGTCTGTGGAGGGACTAAAGTGAGGAACGTCTGGAGGGCAGCAGACTTAGGAGAAGCTGTTAAGGTAGTGCAGACTGAAAGAGAATCTGTTAAGATCACCACACTGACTGCATCTGACGGGAGTTTCCGCAAGGCTAATATTATCGCTACAAGCTCAGCTACAAATACAGGGGTGTGATCTGGGAGTTTTAATGCATACGACCAGGTGAGCGACGAGGAGAAAATTCCCACCCCTGCCTTTTCCTCTTTCACGGAAGCATCTGTGGCTATTATGTACTTAGTTTGTGCTTGACCAAGGTAATCTTGCAACAAGTTGTTTAAGAGCTTGTGGCAATGAAATTTAGAATTATTGGGGAAAATATTATCGAACTCAATATTGATATTCTGATTTCATTCTGCTATTGCAATATTAATATTCTAATATTCACGTTTATGCTATCTAACTGTTTTTGTACAAAAACAATTTGGGGTGTATGAAAGCGTGGCCAATGAGCTACGAAGAATGAATCAGGATCCTCTATAAGACATATTCCCATCGTCTAAACAGAGCGCTGTAAAATTTTAGAAACGTTTGTACCGTTAAGATGCGGTATCGGCAGGGCAATCTTGGCAGGCGCGCTTCTTGGTACAGAACATTGTTTGCGACAAACTTAGGGAGTCCCAGACACAGTAGCAAAGCTTCACGCTCTAATACAACCAGAGGCTTAATTTTATAAGCAGGGCAGCCAGAGAATAGAATACAACCAAATTCTAGAATCGGGCGCATGTACATTTTATAATACATTAACATAGTGTCCCTACGAAGACCGTATTGTTTTTTGCTCAACCGGCGTAGTATACCTAAGGCATGCTGCGCCTTCGAAGCTACGTTTTCTATGTGCGGTCTCCAATTGATTTTTTCGTTATAAGTAATTCCCACATATTTGAGAAAAGTCAACTGGGGAATTATATCATGCTTGTACACTAAAGAAATGGAAATAGGGACTGTGAATGGGAACACAAGTAATGCACTTTTACTAACATATAACATAATGCAAAGTTTTAACGTCATGCTCAATAGCCTAGCTAAAGAACAGAAATTTAAAATTAACAATGGACCCTTAAAATGTGTGAACGGATACGTATATCTGGGACATTAACTGACAGAGACGCCTACCCATGTAAAAAAAATTCGCCGTAGAATAAGGATGGGCTGGAGCGCATTCGGAAGGCATTCCAAAATCATGACTGGAAACTTACCGTTGTCTCTAAAGCGAAAACCGTTTAATCACTGCATTCTCCCAGTGCGAAGGTACGGCGCAGAAATGTGGAGGATAACGAAAAAGCTAGACTTGAAACTAAGGAGCCCGCAAAGTGCAATGGAAAAAAAAATACCCTTAAGCTTCACGTTTAAGAGTTGAACGCGGTAGCGAATTCCGGCCCCTAGTGTGCACTTCAACCACTCAGTGCATACTTATTAATGTGTGTTGTTACACACACACACACACATGCGCACAGACACACACGCGCGCGCGCGCCATATCTACAGTAATGGTCGA
This sequence comes from Hyalomma asiaticum, assembly GCA_013339685.2. Classification (NCBI taxonomy): domain Eukaryota; kingdom Metazoa; phylum Arthropoda; class Arachnida; order Ixodida; family Ixodidae; genus Hyalomma; species Hyalomma asiaticum. The sequence continues at coordinate 115,060,303 of CM023485.1, read as the reverse complement.
GGTTTTCGATCTATTTAATAGCACTTTTATATCAACTTCGTGAAAATATTGTATAGTGATGTAGTCACATGGTCCTGTATTATGAACTGCGCGTAGGTGTGACATTTTCATTCGTAAATGGTCATATTCTGTCATCCTTCTTGCGTTAACTATCTGGCAGCTGTTTGAGATTTGTCTTCTGGAGACATCTCCCGGCCAACCGCTACAAGCATCGCCTTATGGTCGGTGAAATGATAAACAGCACATTATTTAATGTTTGCTGTTTGCTTGATATGATATTGTCACGCACTATTGTGACTAGAAGAGCCAGACGTAGAGAGCGTCTTGGGGCAGCCACTTTATTGGAGACCTTGTCCTAATGCGGCGGTGGTAGCCACGACAGGCGCAGCTCTCTTTCGGCGGGTCACAAGAGAAAGAGCACCACGGCTCGGCGACGCACGCTGTTTTATACCCCGCAGAGCTCGAGCTGGACGCTCCTTAAGAACGCGTCGACACTAAGGATGAAACTCGAACGCCACAGCATCAAAGAAGCGCGTTCATACTAGACACCTAGTGTTACGCAGGAAGCGGAATATATAAATTCTAAGAGCGCGCGTCAGTCGCTTTAAATGAAAAGACGCCATGTGGCAAGTTGTTCCCTGTCCTAGAAAGGTGGAACCATATAGGCTCTGCTAATAGTCGCATGTCGTCCGAGATGGCGGGCGCGCCCGCCGTCTTCGAAGCCATGGTAGTCGAGACATGTTTTTCACAATGTCTCACAGATGGCAGCACATTGTCTAATGTTTGCTGTTTGCTTGATACGCTCATTAGAGTTTATTCCTCCTACAAATCGCCGAATGCATGGGCTAATTTTCGTCGTGACACCTGCCGAACAAAATGCGTTAAGTAGACTCGTTTCACTACCTGGCATTTATGTGGTGTTTTTTTCCGAGGAAGTTCCAAGTAACGTCGTGGCTTTGTCGTTACTGGTACCGTGAGGGCATGTGACCATGGTCTTCCCTGTCCCCACTTTACCCACTGCCCGACTCGATGTGCAAGGCGGACACCATGCGGGTAATTGATCGATTTTGTTAGAAAGCCATGGATTGTAAACTACCAAAACCTTTTCGGATAGGCACTTTAAATGTGCGAGGGCTTAGCATGCGAAGGCGGCAGTATCAGCTGAATCGGCTTCTTCGTGACAACGATCTGGATATAGTAGCTGTTCAAGAGACAAAGATAGAAAGCGAAGAGTCCACTGACCGCATGGTGGCCGCCTTCCGTCCACATTTTAATGTTTGTGTTTGCCATGCTGTCGGTACATCGGGTGGATGCGTGTTATTTATACGTAACACTGTTGACTTTTCTGTTGAGAGCGTTTTCACTTGTCAAAGTGGTCGTCTGCTTGTCGTTGACTTATTGATGCTTGGTGTGAATTGTCGAGTCGTATGCGTGTACGCACCAAATGTCGAAGTAGAGCGAAAATTGTTTTTTGAAGGTATCGGACGCTTTCTCAGCAGTGAAAAATTTTTGCTACTTTTAGGAGATTTCAACTGTGTATGTTTTGCTTCTGACAGAACCAAAAGCCCTTCCATTAGAGATAAAAGTGCTATAAGGTTGATGGAACTGATTAGTGAATATAACTTAGAAGACATAGGCAGTGTGGTGGCGTGCGGAACGCAACCCCAGTATACGCATTATCAGCTTGATAGTCATGCCAGATTAGATAGAATATATGCGTCCGTTGAGCTGGTATCATGGTGTAGTCTCTACGAAGTTAAAGCAGTTCAATTCAGCGATCATTGCCTTGTAACCGCCACGTTTGGTGCTAAAGAAAAACGAAATCGCTTCAACTGGCACCTTTGGAAATTTAATGAAAGCTTATTCGAAGATGAAGAATTCGTTAATGGCATTGCAGAAGACATAAGGAAATTGCTTGCCGCTTTACCGAACAGCTTCATAACACAGTGGGAGGATTTCAAAGAAAAGCTTAAAATAAAAGCAATTGAACGGAGCAGCGTTAGACAGCATGAAGAAAAACAGAAAGAAAGAGAACTTAAGGAGAACCTACAGTTTATGTATACGATGGAAAGTGCTCAACCAGGTACTTATGCGAAACTAATAAGAGAGGTTAAGTGCGAATTAGAACGTATTGATACTGCCAAGTATAAAGCAGCTGCTATAAGGGCACGGGCTGAACATTTCTTGATGGGAGAAACACCAACTAAGCGGGCATTGGCTGATGAGAAAAGATATGCATGTAAAAAAGAAATACGCGAACTATACCACGACGGCCAAATAGTCAATAACGAGGCGGATATTAGACGCCTTATTGCTGATCATTATTCCCTGATTTTTGGCTGCAAAGCACACAATGGACGAACGCTTCAGGGAGGAATTCATGCGACGCATACCTACACTTGACGAAGACGTTAAGACTAGACTGGAGTTGCCTATCACAGTCAACGAAATCGAATGCGCTATTGAAAAATTACCAAATGGGAAGTCGCCAGGGCCCGATGGATTTGGAGCTGCCTTTTATAAATTCTTCAAACCTCAGATAGCCCAGATTTTACACAATGTTTTTAATGATGCGTATGAACAAAAACAGGTCCCTCTATCCTTTAGGACGTCGTACATTGCTTTGATCCCTAAAACAGATGACCCTGAGACACGAAGACTTGTGAGTTCTTATCGCCCGATAAGTCTTACTAACGTCGACTATAAGATATTCATGAAAGTGTTGGCAAAAAGGCTTCAGAGTGTAATTACAACGCTTATCGGGTCCCATCAAACATGTGGTATTAAAGGTCGTAGTATCGCAACAAACATACATATTGCGCGAAGTGTTTTGGAAATTTGTGATGTAGTTGGTGATCATGTAGCAATGATTCAGTTGGACCTTGCAAAAGCATTCGATCTAGTTTCCCATGATGTTCTATTTTCTGTACTTGAGCACTTGAACGTGGGCAGTGTAATTTTTGAGGGTGTTAAAATGGCATATGCAAATTGTTCGACTCGAGTAATCGTCAATGGAGAGTTGACTGATACTGTACATGTACGATCTTCAGTACGCCAAGGGTGCCCATTGTCACCTTTGCTATTTGCAGCCTACATAGAGCCTCTTTGTTTGGCAGTAATTCAAAACGAAAATATCCGTGGGTACAGCTTGCTTTCAGCTGAGGTAAAGTTACTTGCTTACGCGGATGACATTGCTGTTTTCCTCTCTGACACAGACAGCATCATTGAGGCAACATCTGTGATTGAAAAGTTTTGCTTATACACAGGGTGTAAGATAAACTGGCAGAAAAGTTGTGGCTTTTGGCACGGTAATTGGAACAGTACACCAGATACGTTTTCACGCTTGCGTATGTCGTGTTCACCAACAAAGTACCTGGGTGTGCCTCTTGATAGGTATCGACATGCTGATGAACATTGGGCTGAGCAAACATTGAAACTAAAAGAAAAAGCAGATGCATGGCAAGGCAGGCAGTTCTCTATGTTCTCGCGTGCTGCTGTGTGTAATGTGTTTCTGCTGTCACGTGTATGGTATGTTATGAATGTCTTATGTGCGTCTCGTTCTAGTATCCAGAAGATACATCGTGTCTTTGCAGTTTTTGTTTGGGCCTCGACTTCGGAGAAAATCAGTCGAACCAACCTGTTCATTCCTGTTAAACGCGGAGGTGTTGGCCTTGTTCATTTATTTTTACGTCAGATTGTTTCTAGGTTTATGTTCCTTAGGAATGTGGAAGATCCTTTTTTACGAACAGTCATACATACCAGGCTACGGAGATTAATCCCAGATTTCATAATTTCCTCTTGTGGTGATTTGGAGGGTACCGTATCTGGATTTCTGCGGGAGGTCTTACTTTCATACAGAATGTTGAAAGTGAGATTTTCTTTAGAGTACTTGAGTGACGTCACCAGAAAGAAACTCTATAAGGATTTAATTGAAGCGTTCCTCCCGACTCCTTTGTACCGTTTGCCATATCATGGATACCCCGGACAGAATATTTTGAAAAGGGTCAAGAAAATGCCAATAAGTCCTGCTGCCAAAACATTCTTTTTCAAGCTACATAAAAATAGTCTACCTGTAAAAACATGGCTTCAGGAAAAAGGCTTATTTGTACCTTGGACAACAAACTGCCATTTATGTAATAAACCAGAGGATATAGAGCATGCTTTTGTAGACTGCTGGGATGCAGTATTTTTCTGGGACGTGCTTCAGCGCACTTTAAAGAAAGAATTACCACTAGATTCTTATGGCATAAGGCTTTTACCAGTAGAAGAGCCATGCGATATGATCATGGTCCTGGGTCTTCATGCTTTGTGGAAAACGAGAATGCAGGTGCGGCATGCAGATGTTCATGTAAAATCCTCGAGGGAAACCTTCATTGAGAGCGTTGGACAAATTAGTGAGATTTATAGAGCCCAGCCTGAACCACCACACTGGGTTATTATCCTTGATGTTTTGAAAGACATGAAAAAGCTTTAGAGATGGTCACACCAGTGCGTAAATAGTGTATGCGTGTGCGCTTTTGATTGCGTCTGTACTTTGTTCAAGAAGGCAATAAAGAAAAAAAAAGACGTCGTGGCTTTGTGGTAGCACACCTGCTTGCCACACAAACGGCCCGGGTTCGATCCTCAATGGGACCGAAGATTTGTGTTGTTTATTAGGGGCAAGCTCCTCTTAGTCTAACCTTGTCACGCGTCAGGCGTCAGTCGTCAGGCGTAACCCGCGTGCCGGGAGGCACGCGCTCGCCTTCGGCGCGTGCCTCTGCTGTCTGGTGAGCGAGCGAGAGAGAGACAGAGAGAGCGAAAGGCGCGCGTTCGCTATGGAAACGCTCTTTCTTAGAGGAACGATAGCAGCTCGCAAAGAAGGAGAACGCGCCCTCACGCGCGAGGAACAACGTTGGCGCAAGCAGCGTCTCCTAGCGAGTTTCTTGATTGAGAAATACCGACTGCTCGCGTTCGAGAAGCGTTCACCGGCAACCCATATATATATATATATATATATATATATATATATATATATATATATAGGCACTGGATCTTGACTTGCAATGAAGTGCCGGTGGGAGATTTCACTTGTGCATAGTTGAACCATGAGGATTCGTAGCGTGCGCGTTAAATAAATTAATCCAGAACTCGGCACGATCTACGATGAACCTCCAGAGCTTCGCCCACTCATCATCATTCACTCCGTGGATATGCTGTAATTTTTTTATTTGCATTTTTTTCTCGATTTTTCGCTCACGGAGAGACACCGACGGCGGTATTTCTGCGAAACTGGCACTCTAACACTATCGCGTTAAAATAGGTGTTACACTAAGACATAGAAAAAGAGCGGAATGGATTAGGGCGCAAAGAGGAGTAGCGGATATTATGATATAAGTTAAAAGGAAGAAGGCGACCTGGTCAGGACATGTCATGAGGAGGAAAACTAACACATGGACAGGAGGAGTGACGCAATGGATACCAAGAGAGGGAACACGCAGCAGAGGCAGGCAAAAGGTTAGATGGAGCAATAAAATTTTAAAAAAATCACAGCATATTCACGGGGTGAATGATGATTAGTGGGGCGAAGCTCCGGAAGGAATCATCGGTAAACCGTGAAACTCTTCCGTGCAATTCGCCCCACAATTAAAAGTGAAACACTTGAGTAAATGTCATCAAGCTATTATAACATCTCGCATCTTTCATCATCAACTACAAGTAACGCCATCTAGTTTTATAACATATCGCGCGTGCTACGAATCCTCATGGTTCAACTATGCACAATGCACAAGTGAAATCTCCCACCGGCACTTCATTGCCAGTCAAGATGCACTGCGCATATATATATATATATATATATATATATATATGGGTTGCCGGTGACCGCTTCTCCAACAGGAGCAGTCGGTATTTCTCAATCAAGAAACTCGCTAGGAGACGCTGCCTGCACCAGCGTTGTCTCTCGAGGGCGAGCGCGTGCCGGGAGCCAAGCGCTCGCCCTCGGCGCGTGCGTGCCTCCTGGCAGGCACGCGCCGGTGGCTACCTACTACTACTACTACTACATACATCGGGGACGCACGACCCACGCCTAAGGAGCTTCGCCCCTAAAAGTTTGCGTCTGCTTGGATGACGTTTATTCGCCTCAATAGCTCGGCAGGTCACCCGATGATGTCAACCCGATGGGCACAAACCTGATGATGATGGTCGCACACCAGAGATGAAGAAGATATGCAGAACGCATGGTCATTATGGTAAAATACAGATCATGACATGCTTAATAAATGTTCACAGCTGTCATAAAGTGTTACCAACTCGGTGTGGACCTTATATAGGCTGATGATGGTCATGATGATGACTGCATTATTGAAGCCGGCAGTGGAAAAGCGGAACGCCACAAAGAATAGCCAAGCAAACACAAATCAACACCAGATGACACCAATATGAAGGCGCGTGCAATGCGCCGCACATTTTGTCAGTACATTCGAAAGAACAGTCTTGAGTGCCAGTGTGCAAAATGTTGGACACGCACTATCAAAGCAGTGGAAGTGAAAATCAGGCGTTCGCGCAGCTTCAATTTTTCATTATAAATGCACCTACATCACTACCTTACCATTTAACCATGCATATGGCGCTAAAACGGCCAGAAAATTACTATATAGAGCACTTAATTCTCCAGCGGTCACTTGAGGTTGTGTAACATTTTCTTTTTGCCAGAAGAGGTAACAGTTATGGGGCCCACAGGTTACAAATAACTTGCCGATAGCCTCGGAAGTTCATTGTTACGTTTTCCAGGTGTGAAAACATTAACAAAGGTATTACTCAAAACTGTCGCGCAGTGTCTTCGGGGTATATTTTTGCCCGAATAATTGTTAAGTGATGCTATTCTTTATTGAGCTGGGCTAACTCCATTTAGGAAGGATTTTTGGGTTTGTTGTAAGGATGTCCGGGAGGGTGGTATAAAAATAAAAAATTTCATATTCTTTCATGCATTCCTGTAGTCTATGGCATATCCTTTATGCCTACCATTTACCCTCGATTATGGTCATATAGCTGTGCGGAAAAGAGATTCTTCTTACTGAATAGACGTTTCAAAGACCAATATACCAGGAAGTTTGCTACTCGAGAAAACATAGCTAGGCGAAATAAATCGGTTTACAAGTTCAAGGATTTTCTTTTTCATGAGCAGATCGCAGTTAGTATCCAGTGACCGCTGAAGAAAATTAGGAAAGAAGTCATGAAAGAGAGCCAGTTCCTGGTCACTAGTGGTGCAATGATGTTTTTGTATGGTCTGGAGTGGTTTCAGGGCTGTTATAATACGACACAATTGAAAGAGTGACGAAAAAAGTCATGACAGTGTCACCCATCTCGAACAGTGAGGTACCCGACGCAATGGACGAAAAGATCCCAAGTACCGGTGTATCAGTCCTCCGGAACGTTTCCCACGAAAGCTTGGACAATTAGGTTGTGTTCCCCTTCTGTGCACTAGCAAAGCGCCAGAAACAAAACAAATATGTTGTCATGAAACCGGCACAGATGGGTTACAACTTGACACGAAACCAGCAACAAACGTAGAAGCACATGCACTGCAAGAAAGAATGAAACACAAGAGAGCCCTCTTCACCAAAGTCACTTGAGGAGTCTTCTCAACTTGAAACTTGCAGGCAGGACTCGTCGGCTGGCTCGCAGAGCAGCGTCGATTCACGTCTTATTCCTTCTTCTCGCTGAGCCACACACGACTACAACTGCTGCGACTGATACTCAATGCCCGCGGTCGACTCTTTATAGTGCCTTCGAAAGCCGTTCTCGAAGGTTGGTGCGGCCCGCGTGACATAAGCACGCGAAAGGATTAGAAACCTTCTTGCCGTTTTGCGGTCCTTCGCCACATTGACGGCGCCTCTTTCTCCCTCTCATGGCGCATCGGTACGCACTCTCCGCCTCCTCTCACTCGCCATGATGAGATGATTAACTGACGCAGTTCTACAAAATGTCTCCGTTTTTAGAGACTTGCGGCATGACTTTGGACGCTTCTTTCGTGCGCGCTGCTTTTCTTGTTGTTCTTTAGTCTTGCCCTGCAGCATGACACCGGCGTTTTCGACGGCGTCATGCTGCGATTTTGCAACAGACAGCACAATTAATGGGACAGCAGGGAAAGCGCGAAGCATGCCGTGACGCGCCGGTGTTTCCCCACAGCAAACAATAGTCGATTCCAATGGGCTCGCTTTACAGTGGAGACAACGAGAAGATCAGACGCCGACAGCCCGGGCGTATTAGCAGAAACTCGTTAGAATTGCTCATGATAGGACCGCCTTACAGGTACACTGTCTAGGTGACAAGCCTGCAGGATCGCCCCATGCATGCACATGCACTGACTGTAATGCCGCCATTATGGTCGCACACAACGTTTGCCAAAGTATTTAAGATAATTCTCTTAATGTTGCAATAAATTCACACAATTAGTTCCTTTTAAATACGGTGAAATTTTATTACTTTATTTCGAAGCTGTTTTATCCCATCTAGACTTGTTTCTTTGCCATCCTCTGACAACTCGATTTACAACGCTAAGGTGCTTTGCCCCTATAAATGCAGAACGCCGTGGTCGCTCTGGCCGGGTGAATGTGTAACCTCAGATGTGATGTCGACGATGTTGAAGCGAGATCTATAAGGGAGTACGTGATGTTCGGTGCAAGTGTCCGCGAAGCGGACCAAGCACTTTGACTCAGAAGAGGTGTGATTTATTTATGGGGTGTTTAAATCACCCATTAATAGAGCTGGAGTACGCGGGCATCGAACATTTATCAGGGATGCACAATCATACGTGATAACCCAGAAGAACAAGCCAGATGAGGGTGTTCGGTAAAAATCAGCGTGCCAAACGTTTTGAAACCGACAATATTGGCACATTACTACAGGGATTCGAATTCGCATGTTGTGGATATAAACAAGCTGTGGAAACATCCATTAGCAGCAACAAAAAAACCACCACAAAATGTCTGCATGCCATCAGCACGGTAAACATTATAGCTTACACTAGAGTGGATTTACTACCAGCAATGTACCATACTGGTTAGCCATTCTTCAGTCAATAAAAATTAATTTTAATCACAATCACTTCTTAGACTAGAAGATCGGCTGCATTAGTCAAGAGGCTACTAAAATTAATAATTTCGGCCTCTGCAATGCCCCCGCAACCTTTGAGCGAATGATGGACACTGTGCTGCGAGGCCTCAAGTGGAAGACTTGTCTATGTTACCTTGACGACATAGTCATATTTTCTTCAACATTCGCACAACACTTACAGCGGCTAGACGAAGTTCTCACGTGTCTTTCTGCAGCCGGTCTTCAGCTCAACACCAAGAAGTGCCACTTTGCGAGCAAAACTATTAAAATACTGGGCCACCTTGTCAGCAAAGACGGCATTCGGCCTGACCCCGATAAGATTACCGCCGTCCTCCGATTTCCGAGGCCTCAGCGCCTCAAAGAGCTGCGCAGCTTTCTTGGCCTCGCATCGTACTTCCGCCGCTTCATCCGAGACTTCGCTACGATTGCGGCCCCGCTTCACCGTCTACTCCCTTCGGGAACTCCGTATGTATGGTCCGACGACTGCCAAACGGCTTTTGACACATTGAAGCGGGCCCTCACGTCCGAACCTGTCCTTTGTCATTTTGACAACACCGCACCCACTCTACTCCATACTGACGCCAGTGGCCATGGAATCGGCGCGGTTCTGTTACAGCGACAGAGACTTTCTGAAGAACGTGTGGTCGCATACGCAAGTCGGACACTGACTTCGGCAGAAAAAAACTACACGATAACCGAACAGGAATGTCTTGCCGTTGTTTGGGCCATACAGAAATTTCGACCTTATCTCCACGGCCGCCGCTTCACGGTCGTCACCGACCACCATGCCTTGTGCTGGCTGTCGACATTAAAGAACCTATCCGGACGTCTAGGTCGCTGGATACTACGTCTTCAAGAATATGACTTCTGACAGTGTCACCCATCTCTAACAGTGAGGTACCCGACGCAATGGACGAAAAGATCCCAAGTACCGGTGTATCAGTCCTCCGGAACGTTTCCCACGAAAGCTTGGACAATTAGGTTGTGTTCCCCTCCTGTGCACTAGCAAAGCGCCAGAAACAAAACAAATATGTTGTCATGAAACCGGCACAGATGGGTTACAACTTGACACGAAACCAGCAACAAACGTGAGAAGCACATGCACTGCAAGAAAGAATGAAACACAAGAGAGCCCTCTTCACCAAAGTCACTTGAGGAGTCTTCTCAACTTGAAACTTGCAGGCAGGACTCGTCGGCTGTCTCGCAGAGCAGCGTCGATTCACGTCTTATTCCTTCTTCTCGCTGAGCCACACACGACTACAACTGCTGCGACTGATACTCAATGCCCGCGGTCGACTCTTTATAGTGCCTTCGAAAGCCGTTCTCGAAGGTTGGTGCGGCCCGCGTGACATAAGCACGCGAAGGGATTAGAAACCTTCTTGCCGTTTTGCGGTCCTTCGCCACATTGACGGCGCCTCTTTCTCCCTCTCATGGCGCATCGGTACGCACTCTCCGCCTCCTCTCACTCGCCATGATGAGATGATTAACTGACGCAGTTCTACAAAATGTCTCCGTTTTTAGAGACTTGCGGCATGACTTTGGGCGCTTCTTTCGTGCGCGCTGCTTTTCTTGTTGTTCTTTAGTCTTGCCCTGCAGCATGACACCGGCGTTTTCGACGGCGTCATGCTGCGATTTTGCAACAGAGAGCACAATTAATGGGACAGCAGGGAAAGCGCGAAGCATGCCGTGACGCGCCTGTGTTTCGCCACAGCAAACAATAGTCGTTTCCAATGGGCTCGCTTTACAGTGGAGACGACGAGAACATCAGACGCCGACAGCCCGGGCGTATTAGTAGAAACTCGTTAGAATTGCTCATGACAGGACCGCCTTACAGGTACACTGTCTGGGTGACAAGCCTGCAGGATCGCCCCATGCATGCACATGCACTGACTGTAATGCCGCCATTATGGTCGCACACAACGTTTGCCAAAGTATTTAAGAATATTCTCTTAATGTTGCAATAAATTCACACAATTAGTTCCTTTTAAATACGGTGAAATTTTATTACTTTATTTCGAAGCTGTTTTATCCCATCTAGACTTGTTTCTTTGCCATCCTCTGACAACTCGATTTACAACGCTAAGGTGCTTTGCCCCTATAAATGCAGAACGCCGTGGTCGCTCTGGCCGGGTGAATGTGTAACCTCAGATGTGATGTCGACGATGTTGAAGCGAGATCTATAAGGGAGTACGTGATGTTCGGTACAAGTGTCCGCGAAGCGGACCAAGCACTTTGACTCAGAAGAGGTGTGATTTAATTATGGGGTGTTTAAATCACCCATTAATAGAGCTGGAGTACGCGGGCATCGAACATTTATCAGGCATGCACAATCATACGTGATAACCCAGAAGAACAAGCCAGATGAGGGTGTTCGGTAAAAAGCAGCGTGCCAGACGTTTTGAAACCGACAGTATTGGCACATTACTACAGGGATTCGAATTCGCATGTTGTGGATATAAACAAGCTGTGGAAACATCCATTAGCAGCAACAAAAAAACCACCACAAAATGTCTGCATGCCATCAGCACGGTAAACATTATAGCTTACACTAGAGTGGATTCACTACCAGCAATTTACCATACTGGTTAGCCATTCTTCAGTCAATAAAAATTAATTTTAATCACAATCACTTCTTAGACTAGAAGATCGGCTCCATTTGTCAAGAGGCTACTAAAATTAATAAACTGGATTGGTAGTCTATGTAATCTAGGTTCACACTCTACCCTTCGCGATATCCCATTGGTGCATTGAAAGAGCGCGGTTTGATATCCCATAGCTGCGTCGAGAGCACGTCGTAGTGCATGCAGCTACGGTTGGTGAAATCCTTGAAACTATTTGTAAACAAAACGTGATATAAATTTGCTGTCCCCCCCTCACCACGCACATGCGCCGCCACCAAATGTCACAACGTATTACCACAGTCTGCAAAAAGGGAAACGCCGCATACGCCCACGTACTGTCGTCTGTGCGTTCGGTGTGACGGGCAATGCTTGTACGGGCCTCCACATTTCTACCACTGGTCTGGGCTGTGCACACTGTCAGTGCGGAACACGCGGCGTTCTTGCACCATCACGACGATGCGCACGCATGCCACAGCCGCTGTCTACAGCCAGCTGAAGTAGACCCTGTGTGTGTGTATATACATAGCCATGCCAAGGACGAGGACATAAGCATTCGAATGATATTCTAGCTTTCCGTCTTTCCTTATAGTACTTTTGTTCTTTAAAAGCTAGTAGGGAACAGCGCGAACAGACAAGCACAAGAAGGGAGACACGGACATGCGCTGACAACTAGCTTCACATCTATAAATGGCTCGCTTCATAACTGTCAGATTGAAGCATAGAAAATGAAAGCGAATGTGGTAAGGAGGGTGGAAAAAGGCCAACAACGCAAGCGGGATAAACAACAAGCTAAGCGACAAAATATGGATGCATGGAAAAACTTTATTCAAGCGGCAAAAAACGCAGTGAATATTTTCTGTCTGCAATGCGACCCCTATCTCCGCACCAAGATGGCTAAATTCTACTTCAAAAAAGCGATGGAAGGAGTCTTCATACATTTGCTAGCGAATTTTCGATGTGATAGGTTTCTAAACTCTCTGATTATGGCTATATATCCACTTGCATTAGAGCATGACTGCTGTATATGTTAGGGTGCCGGGGAGAAAGGCAGGCATTAAATTCTGATGATTATCTGAAAGAGTCCTACGAACATTAACGGCGTTATTACATTTCGTAAGGATCTTGGCTATATTACTTGGCCATACGATACCCGTACTTGCGGCGCAGTCGCCATTTTAAGGTTGCATGCGCACGAAACTGGGCAATAAACGTACCACATCTTGATGACAGCAACCACGGAAGAAGCTCGCACGACGCATACCGACGCACGGTCAGCGCCTACGTGCGGAATTGCATATCGCGACCGCGTGGCGATGCTGTCGCCGCCTCACGGATCAAGCCTTATTGCATAGCGTTATATGGCATATCGAATTCTTTCAATTCCGACAAGGTTTGTACAAAGGCCGATCATGGTCATCTTTTTACGAAACTGAACAGAAATACCCTTATTTAATTTTGAAACAGCCACGAGATGTGGCGCCTTTATGAAGACCAGTAAATATCCATTTTCCAATTGGCGCGTGAATACTGAAGGGACGCCCAAACGCTTTTTCGGCCTATTCAATAAACGATGCATATCAATCCCCGAGGCACCTCCGAACATCTGATCGCAAAATATTCCACTACATGCATCGCAGGATTCGCAGTTCGGTACAGAATACAGAGGGGGAAACGCTTGTCTTTTGAAAACAAATGATGCCACTGGGAACACTGACTACACCGCTTGAGACCCAAATAACATTTCTGATCTTGTGATTGTGAACGATTCTCTTCAGTGTTTCATTTGTAGGTTTTGCTTTGATCAAAAATCCTATATATAATTCAAAAGTGCCTATATAGAATTCAAAAGAACAAATCACGTCAAGCGATCGTGTTGGCGTGAAAATAACGTCATTTGTTAGAGAGCAGGCGATGTCGAGCTGTACTTGAAACGAAATTGCAAATTCCCTGTTGCACGCACCGCAATAACATTTGCCTCACATGTTCCCGGGACTCTCGTGGGCTGATCTACACGGATTCCTATCGGTGCTATCAAAAATTCGTAGGAAAGATTTAAGATTTCCTTAATTGTCTCTCATTAACCAAATATGTATTTTTATTTACGATTCCTCACGGTCAATTTGTCTATGCCTTCATAATGGTTATCTTTCTTTGTTGATGTTAGGACTTACAGGAATACCCGGCTGGTTAGATTTCTCATTGAATAGTCGGTCATAAAAGGACGGACGCTTGTCTGCCATTAATTCCTTTCTTTCAGTGCCTATCTTGAGTTTCTGAAAAAATGCACCTCATTGTTATGTGGCCCGGCAGTCGAAAGAAAGAGCATACAAAAGCTTTATTCATATCATAGTTGAGGTCTTTATGTATTAACACGCGATGAAGAAATGAGCAAGACATACCTCTTTATGTGGCTTTGTTCGCAGGCAGAATCACTTATAAAGCACATTCGTATACATTAAAGCTATTGAGCTGCCAAAGACGCGCGAACTCATTGTTTAGTGATCACGGTTTTCTTATTTCCTAATACTGAACAGCTCTCTGGGGAAATTTATTCCGCACAATGTTCTAGACATACTCTGTGACCATAAACTTGCCGAATTTTCTCAGTTCAGGCGGCAGCTTCGGTGTCTCGACTGCGGAAACTCAAGTCCAACATCGCAATGAGGGCAATCCTATCCTGCTGTGGTCTGGCAGTTATGTTTTATGCGGTGGTAAGGACACATTACTTACCCTCATTATAGCGCAGTCTTATGTAAGGACGTCAACGTCGCAGTACCTTGGTTTATTTCCACTAGATACCTACTTCCACGGGGACGGTACGTGGAACACAGAGAGCAATCACTCATTCATTCTCCTGCATATGTATACAGCAATGTTCCTCGTCGAACGGCAATAATTACTCGCGTATAAAAATAAAACCAATGCTTCGGTCCGAAGTTCTATTTTTATGGGATTTTAAATACCAACATATTGAGCCAATTGAATTCGCAAGCTGGTTTTTTGTTTCGCAGTATTATGGTCAGCGAAAAGAATACTGAATGAATGAATGTCATTCCTCTTCCTACTTATTTGAATTGTTTATCGACGCATCATGTCAGTATAACAATTGGGGACAATTGAGACCTCTATGACTTGGAGCTCATATACCTTTAACCGCTTTCGTGTGCATGCCTGATGTGTAATTGTAAGGTACTATCTCCACTCGGAAGCAACGCAATCGCCACCCTCTCACATAAGCGACAGTGCAGAAGGCCCATGTATACAAAGATTCGATATACTTACAGAGCAGATTTCTAAAAATGTTATTTACTTCGTATGCGTACAGCCTAAATTCACAAGAAATAGGAAGCTTCATCACCACGAACTTGAATGGAGTGTTCGGGAGAACATAACTCAGCCGATCAAAGAATGCTAAACATATATGGTATGTAGTGGGGAAGATTGAACACGCGCAGAATAGTTGGATGCTGGCTTTGCAATACATGAGAGCCCTGTTCACGAGTTGTTGGCACCATGATTCATCGATATGCCGAGTTTTGTGCCTGCTACTAGAAGTCAACAAAGCGCCTTTCAAATACAGTATATAGCCGCCTGCATCTTGAGCAGCATTCAAGCGCTAAATTTTAGTTTGCTCAGTTCACTCTAAATATACAAGCTGTTTATATCCTTCCGACTTCCGGATTTGATTTAAGTTCACAGTTTATCCTGAAACTTTCAAAACGTGATCTGTAGATAACAAGGATTAAAAAGTGGTGCATATTATTTTCGTAATGTCAGTGGTTTCAGTGTGCCGTTATGTCCAATATATTGGATACTGGGACTATGTAAGTTAAATTGTGAAGTAGGGGGCTTTCATCCACACGAAGCTCCTTTACTGAAGAAAATTTTTCAAATTCTAAAAGAACCATTTATAATTCGATTTATGTAAATATGAATAAAGTAGAAACAAAAGGTGGCCCTAATTTCCTCATCCAAAAATTATTTTTGCGGGAAGATAGCTTTGTGGCCCGATTTGAACAGTTTCTTTCCTTTGTTAAGCAAAAAAATAGCTAGCACTTTGTACAGAAGAACTTCGTCTTCATACTGCATCCTTTGAGCATCTAGAGTGAGATGAAAAGGCAATTCAAATAGGCGAAGAATATCACACCACTTTAAGATTTACAGACGACATTGTGCTCTTTAGCAATGATGGAGGCGAACTATAAAGCATGATTGATGACCTAAACCGCGAAATTATTAGAATTGTACTAAAATGAATAGTACTAAAATGAAAAATGAATGATAGTTACGCTCAATAGCCTAGCTAAAGAACAGAAATTTAAAATTAACAATGAACCCTTAAAATGTGTGAGCGAATACGTATATCTGGGATATTTACTAACAGAGACGCCTACCCATGCAACAAAAATTCTCCGTAGAATAAGGATGGGCTGGAGTGCATTCGCAAGGTATTCCAAAGTCATGACTGGAAATTTACCGTTGTCTCTTAAGCGAAGAGCGTTTAATCACTGCATTCTCCCAGTGCGAAGGTACGGCGCAGAAACGTGGAGTATAACGAAAAAGCTAGACATGAAACTAAGGAGCCCGCAATGTGCAATGGAAAACAAAATACCCTTAAGCTTCGCCTTTAAGAGTTGAACGCGATAGCGAAATCCGGCCCCTAGTGTGTACTTCAACCACTCAGTGCATACTTATTAATGTGTGTTGTTACACACACACACATGCGCACAGACACACACGCGCGCGCGCCGCATATCTATAGTAATGATAGAGGTTTGCGATCTATTTAATAGCACTTTTATATCAACTTCGTGAAAAAGTTGTACAGTGATGTAGTCACATGGTCCTGTATTATGAACTGCGCGTAGGCGTGACACTTTCATTCGTAAATGGTCACATTCTGTCATCTTTCTTGCGTTAACTATCTGGCAGTTGTTTGATTTGTTCTTCTGGAGACATCTTCCGGCCAACCGCAACAAGCATCGCCTTATGGTCGGTGAAATGGCTAACAGCACATTATTTAATGTTTGCTGCTTGCTTGATATGATATTGTCACGCAGTATTGTGACTAGAAGAGCCAGACGTAGAGAGCATCTTGGGGCAGCCACTTTATTGGAGATATTGGTACCCAAGGCCTGTGATCTGCTTCGACGATCACGTCTGCCTGGACGAAAAGATAATAATGGAACTTTTTGCATCCATGAACTATTGCCAGCTATTTCTTTTTCAATCTGCGCGTAGCGTTGCTGCGCTTCTGTGGGAGATCTGGACGAAAAGGCGACGGCGTGGCCATCTTGCATCAACACAGCCCCAACACCCGACTGACTGGCACCAACAGAAAGTGTCACTGCCTTCTTTGGGTCGAAATAGGAGAGAATTGGCGCTGTCGTTAGTGCCCGCCGCAGTGCTTCAAAACTTGTTTGTTGTCTCTCTGTCCAAACCCACGCGATATCTTTTCGCAGTAGTTCTCTGAGCTGTTCGGTCATAAGAGACATGTTCGGAATGAAAGGCTGTATGAAGTTCATTTTTCCTAGAAAAATTTGCAATTGCTTACAGCTCTTAGGCTCGGATATTTCCAGGATGTCTTGCACTCGCTCTGGGTCGATGCGCAAACCTTGTGTCGTGAGGATGTGTCCCAAGTAGCGGACCTCCGTCTGTAAGAACGTGCGTTTTGTTAGGTTAAGTCTCAGGTCATGCTCACGGCAGCGCGTCAGCAAAAGTCAGGTTGTAGTCATGCTCCTCCTTTGTCTTGCCGCACACCAGTATATCGTCCATAACCACCGCGACACTGGGCAGGCCATCTAACATGCGGTGCATTACAGCTTGAAAAATTTCTGGGGCTGATGATATTCCAAAGGGCATTCTGAGGAAGCGATACCGCCCGTAAGGCGTACTCATAGTGCAGATCCTGGAACTTCCTTCCGTTACCTTGATTTGCGAAAATCCAGACGCCGCATCTAGCGTGGAAAAAAATCTCCACGCGGCCAGACGTGGAATTACGTCTTCTAAAGTTGGCATGGGGTAGTTTTCTCGAAGCAACGCCCTATTTAGAGCCACTGGATCGAGGCAAATACGAACTTTTTATTTTTTCACCACGGCTACCATGTGGCTCGACCATTCGGTGGGTTCATTTACCTTTGTAATGACTCCCTGCTGCTCCATGAGCTGCAGTTCCTCCTGTACTCGGTCTTGCAGTGCCACAGGAACCCTCCTAGCCGGCACGACGGTTCCCACGCTGCCTGGTTTCAGTTTCATTGAGTACTCCACACCTTTTATTTGTCCGAGTCCCCTGAAAGTATCTCCAAAGGGTTGGGCCCCAGGCTATAGTTCTCCACCAGTAACTTTATGTATGCGGTATATCAATCCCAGTCGTTCTGCGATTGTCCCGCTGAGTGTGAATGGGACATCTTGATCCACGACAAAAAACTGCTCTTCGCATTCGTTGTTGTTGGCGCAGAGCGTAAGTACGATTTTCGCTTGTGCCGTAAGCCGATGACCAACGAACGCTGTTAGAGTCACGGTGCAAGCTTTCTTACGCTTATCCGACACTCTTGCCAGCTCTTGCTTTGAGATTACGCAACAGTTTGCTCCCGTGTCTAGCTTGCAAGTCACCGGCTTGCCTTCGATGTGAACTGTTGCTGTCCATCTGTCGACTTCGACAGAGTTGATAGTTAGTCCCGCTAGTAAAAAATCTGCTTCAGCAAAGTCTGTCACTGCCCATACTTCCCGTTGCTCTTTTCCTTGTCGGCTTACGTCTCGTGTGGCCCCAAATGATTTGCAAACCTGGGCAAAGTGGTTCGATGCCCCACACTTTCGGCAGTTTTTTCCTCTCGCTGGGCAGTTTCCGCTGCGATGAATCTGGTAGCCGCACATGCTGCATACTTTCCTATCAGTTGCAACGGAGTTCACTATCGGAGTGTGTGCTCTCCCGGCTGCTGCGCTTATCTCTTGGAAGTTCTGCTTTCCTTGCTCTTCAATACGGCATATTTCTACGGTTTTTATGTACGAAGGATATTCTGCCAACAGTTTCTGCTGCAACCGCTTATCTGTTATGCCATGAAGGATACGACTGCGTAGCATTCGTTCTTCTAGAAGTTCAAATTCGCAGTTCTTTGCCAGTATCTTCAGCTCGATCAACCATTCATTGAATGGCTCGCTTTCTTTCTGGTCCTTTGAACCAAAACGGAATTCACGAAGAGTTAAGTTTTTTGCTGGCCTGCAGTAGTCCTCAAAATTTTTCTTCAAAACTTGGACATCATTTTTGTCCTCTTCCGCCTCAAACTTGAAAGTGCTATACGCTTTTCTGACTTCTTCGCCTATGCTGACGAGAAATGTTGCGGCCTGCACGTCACTTGGTTCGCCTGGTCAATAGAGTAGCTGTGGCAAACGGTTCAACCTCACTCTTCCACGTTCTCCGGCAAAGCCAGGAGTCCACTGACGTATCCATGGGCCTCGGCGTCGGCAGTGGTGTTGATGGGCCTGGTAGCATTGTTGGCGAGAGGGGCGTTGTCGAGGGCGGCGTCGTCGACATCTCAACTGTGCACCGCTGCCACCATGTAGCTGGCTGGCAGTCCGGTGACGAAAAGCGTTTATTCAGTGAAGCGAGCGATATAAATACTTTAGGCAGTCAGTGACGTTAACCTCATGTGTTAGTGGTTGGGGCTATCAGGATGATAGCACAATCTGGCTACAGCATGGAGCTTTCTTCTTTATTTATTTGAACAGTTCTTTAAGAGTGCCAGTTCAAATAAGTGTTTGCGGTCCCCTACGGCCTTCGGCTCCATCCTTCAACCACCGCAAGGTCAACAAACGTGGCGGTCCGCAAAATCTTTCGTTCTCTCTCTACACCTTGTTAAAATTTTATCGCATGCATGTTATTTTGTCCCAAGTAAAGTTCCTTTTTGGCCGATTTAACGCTGGTAACTTGCTTTATAGCCCTTTCTTTTTCGCTTACGCTATATTTTCCTACGTCTACTTGGCTGGCTTCGCTGAGAAGCGTTGATAATTCTGCGAATTCTATTTTATCTCTTCGCGAAATCTCTTTCATTTCTTGGCGTGTTTTAAGTACTTAGTAGATTGGGACAACTTGCTTACATCGTGCTTTGTTGTTTTATCCCTCTTTTTCTACTCTTGTGTCAAAGATTCTTTTCTTTTCGTATTTTACTTCTGAATATTCGTCGTTTTTCTCTAAGGAAGCGAACGTGCTTTTTAAGGCAACTTGAAATTCTTTGTTCTTTGCTTTGACTAGTCATAGAATTTTGTTTTTAGTAACATAATTTACTTGTTTTTTTAATTTACTTCTTGTTTTTGCCCTTAGTAATATAAGTTTTCACCACTGCAGACTTGAAAAACGGATACCTTGTTTTAGCAATGTTTGTTGGAATTTGTTTACACATAACCAAAGATATACATTAAAAAATAAATACATAAACAAATAAATAAACAAATGAATAAATAAACAAACAAAATACATGATTTCATTGGGAACAACCATTTTTTTATTTGCAGAGATATTCACAGTGTGATTGATCAACAACAAATAGAGAACAGGGCCGAAGATAAACATGTGGGCTACGCCACATTAACAAATTCATTTTGCGATTGTATATCATTAAGTCTAGTTTGTCGTTTTATAAAGATAAATAACTTCATGGCGGTTCCAGTGTCTTTCTGTCAATACAATACGGAAGTTTTCGAATAAGCTGTTGATGTTATGTACTATAGAATACCTTTCTGATATCCAGAAATATCTACAGTGTATATATCTTATTTTATCAAAAATTATTCTTTGACGCTAATTGGAGCCACTTACGTAGGTTTCCTTTGCAAAAGCCATACTGTTCTTTCACGATTATGTTCCTTGACCTTTGAAAACAGGTAACATGTAGATTCCTAATGCGTTCTATTTTCACAAGAAATGCAAGGATGGATAGCGCTATATATTTGTTCACATCATAAAAGTGCCCACCTTTATGAATCACCGGCACATAAGTTTCGTTTGATCCAAAAACACCTCAGGTTAACATCAGCTTATAAAGATCCTTGAGCGGTAAAGAAACAATGTGACTTACCGCCTTTATCGTCTTGAGCTTGATGTCATGAAGGACAGATACGCAATCTTCCTTTAAAACTGCAATTAAATTTTCGACTTCGTGTTGGAAAAGCACGTTGTTGGAAAACCTCGCCAAACCATGTGATATCTTGTCTGTGCGGTGTCCCCGCCGAAACCAATAAACAGCTTGCCATGTGACGCGACATAGACGAGCTTCAAGAAGCGAGAAAAAACTACGTCGGCCACAACCACCGGTGCTTGTGCTGCCCCGCTCCACTAGTGCAAGCTGTGCACGACAAAATACTATCGCGCGAAACATCAGAGCCTCTTTTTGCGACGAGCGAAAAAATGTTTGCCTACGCGAAGCACCGCCATCGATAAATCCATTTCCATCACTAAATAGATATCGGAACAACTCGTGCTTTGTACGAGCGGTAAATAGTGTCTTACCTGGCCGTCGATTTTTTGAGTTAAATGCTCTTAATCACAACTAGACAGAATACGAAGTGCTCTCCTTAGTTACAACTATAACTCACAAATCTTCTTAATTGTGCTCGTTTACGAAGAAGCGATGATATCGCACAACTACGATGAAACGTTAGTATGAAACAGTTACGATATAACGTGCCCAGCAATTGAGCTGGGCGCGTTTTGAGCATTATGTTCTGTAAAAGTCCTTTATTGCCCAGTCGCCTGTTAAACTCTCTGTAACAAAACGTGTAGCTCTGCGGCATGCACGGAGAGAGAAAACACATGTGGACCTGGTTGTTCGGCTTTCTTCACTGTTATTTCGAGGCTCGCAGACAAAGGAAATGTAATAGATGGCTGGGCGCACTATCTGCGAGGAACACAACACTTCAGGTAACGATGATATATTACTCAGTGACGTTCGTCGGTTAAGAATTTTCTCCGCATTTAAAGGGGTCCTGAACCACCCTCCGGGCTTGGTGAAAAAACGTATTCTACGGCTTGCCTACGCTGTAACGAACATCTCAGCCAAATGCTGTAGTCATCCGCGAAGCGTAGCGTTCACAAGCGGACCACAAAGCTTCCACTTCTTCAGGAGCCCTCAACTCAAAAAGCGGCTTCTCCTCACGCTCCTTGAATATGCTCTGTTTCGTCATAGAGCATTTACAAGGAGCGTCGCTACTATTGGCCGATGGCAGACACGCTCGCCTCGGCTGTGTGCGGGCCCTTCGCAGCGCGCCTTTTTTAAAACCGTTAGCGCGTGCGTGCCATGCGTGCCGTGCGCTAGCTTTTGCTTGCGTTGTGAGCACCTATATAGGCAAAATAGTTGCTGGAAGTATGTCAAAATATATTTATTAATGCGCAAGCCTCATAGATGCCATTGGAAGGTGCGGTGCGTAAGTCACCATAAATATAGTTTTCCAAGAAGCCAACAAATGCATGGCTGCAGCCTGTAATAAATCACAAATTAATCCCAAACTTTAATTCATCAGTGATTGCAGATTGGTTTATTCCCTATGGTACTCCAATGCGCCACCTTCTAGTACTCGTACTCAATAACATGGCTGGCGTCGAACCCAAAATATTTCTTCTATAAGGTAGATTAAAGGACTAGGTCTGATTAGGGTGTGCTTGGGTGGATTAGAGCTCATAAAGGCGCCTTAGGGTGGATTAAGACAAAGGTGCATTAAGGTGGAGTATGGCATATTATAGAGCGGATTACGCTAGACTTAGATTAGGGTGAATTAAGGATTACAGCAGATTAAGGTTGACTAAGGTAAATTAGGGAGGAATGAAATCACTACGTCTGTAATGCTTGGCTTAATTTGGCATAACTTAATAATCTGAGCTTATTGAGACTTGGATTAGTCTTAACTTAATTAGTCGGGACCTAATTAGTGCTGTACTAATTAGGCTCTCTCTAATTAACCTATACCTAATAATACAGTGTTTAATACGCTGGTCCTCATTAGTCATGACATAATTATGCTTGGGGTAATTAGTCATATCTTAATTATGCGTGGCCTAATTAGTACAGGCCTACTTACGCTGTTCTTTGACATATTATCTTAATTAGGTATCGCTTGATGAATACTACCAGAAATAGGCCTGATTTAATCAGTGTTAGCCTAATTAGTCCTGAAATGTCTAGTCTCAACTTAATGAGGCTTGACCTTGAAGTCTTAGCATAATTCACCTTCGATTAATAAGTGCTAGCTTAGGTTTGACTTAACTAGTAATGACCTAGCTATGCGTGATTTAATTAGTACTATTTAATTAACCACGGTCTAATTAGAAGCTTGCCTACACTCGATTTGTTCATATCAGCTAAATTAGGCTGCGCATAATTAAATTTACCTTAACTGGACATGGTTTATTAGTATCATGGCTTAATTTATTATAAATCATTAGTATCCGCTTAATTAGGTGGCACTTACTTGTCATAGCTCAAATCTGGTTGAATTAGTTCAGTTTGGCTTGGTTTGGCTTAGTTGGATTAGTCTTGTCTGAACTAGGCTTCAATTAATTGTTCCTAATTAGGCTCCTTTGAATTAGATTTAGCCTTACCTAACTAGTCCTAGGAATCTTAATTAGGCTCCATTGAATGAGACTTAACCTTACCTAACTAGTCCTAGGGAGCTTTGTCTTTACTACAGCGTGGTAGTGTTATGCTAGCATCACATAGCGGAGTTTTCGGCAGATTTCCCAGTTTCACCTTTAGCTTAAACAGCTTCACTGTTAAAATTGAACTAGTGTATTCACACATTAAATTAATCCATCCATCTTACCGCATGTCAATCCACCTTATTCCACATTAACCTGTCGGCAAGGGTCCGAGTTGTGAATGTCTTCCTTTGGAGTCATAGTAGTCACGTTCGAGCCCGACAGCATGATTGTCCCGTCTACAATCCCGAATCAACAATCAACTAACTTTGGGTTATGCAGGACAAGGTGGAGCAGCGTTGGTAGTTACGCTGTTTGTACTGACGCCGCGTTATGCGCAATATCGACGACAAGCAGCGCACTGACAAAGTAAACGCTCACACCTGCGAGCCTAAACGTATGTGATGAACGAAAACAAAGCTTCGGAGGATCGAAAAAGAATGCGGTGATCACGAGGGCACGCGACCGAGCTCAGGCGCGAAGCGAGCAGGCGGCCACAAGCGCGCTGTGAAGAAACAGTCCCCGGTAGTCGCGCGCTTTTCGTCAGCCACTCTGATACGTCGCTGAAGTCTGGTGACGTAAAGCGTTGGGCGGGGCACCTCCATCGACACCGCCCTAAGGAGCTCTGTACCCTCTATTCCGCAGAGTTGAAACAGGACTGGAAAGGGAAGCTTTCCGGTCGCAATGTCTTCGCTCCTAACAAACCGTTTTGAAAAATTCTTTCGGCTGTGAATTTCTGAGAGGCATTCAATACACACACAGCCGTTTTCAAAGCTAAGCCCGAGCGGTGGTTCAGTGCCCCTTTAAGTAAATTCCATTCAATAACGCTTAAGGGAGGTCCAAATAGAGTGGCTAATGTGATGTAGCCAGGATATATGTAGCACAGTTACATATCCTCGAACGTGGTCTCATGCTCTTGAGATATTAATGAAGTAAACGTTAAGCGGCACTCTTAAGAAGTGTTGGAGGAAACCAGCAAAAAGAAATGATCAGGAACAAGTACTGTGTCGCAACTCTGGGTTTGTGAATCACAGCGATGTATTGCATTACTTCACAAGATGCACCTCTCCTGCGATGGGAAGTAATTTACCACGAAATTTATGAGATTACAAGGAGTGTATTGAATGGCAACTGCTGGATAACGTATTCTTCAAGGCAGTCATCTTCGTAGACTGGAAAAACTGATGACACAAATACTTACTTAAGTTATTGGGCTTTCTTTGATACAAGAGGCTGCAAGTCTTCAGTTAATTGGCATTCCGTGTACCTCGAACAGTTTTTCAGTAATAGAAAATTCTTAATGACATCTCGTCCCCATTAATACATTGATACATATGCCATGCGCATACGAAATAATGATCTTATACCCGCGGGAAAATACTATTTGGCCGCTTTTCGTATTGTAAGATCAAGCAAGATACCACATCACCACACCGCTATCAAGCAAGATACCACACCGCTTGTGCTTCTCATTCATGCATGACTTTTAAGTGCAAAGCATTTCTTGGCGACACAGATAAGCGGGCGAGTTGATAAGTATTCATAATTAGGAAAACCGTGCAGCTTACGAAAACGATACACTAAAGATGAAGAAGACACGAACGCAAATATTTTGACCAGGGCGCCCGAAAGCAGTGAAGGCGGCACAGAGGGTCAGCAACGATGATAAAACCTGGAAAGCAAGCGAAACATTTGCTGTGGGGCCGTTTATTCAGAAGTTGGCGAATCCACTGAAAGACTTGTGAGGCCGCCATGGTGTAAAAGGTTACGGTTCTGCGCGTAATAATCTGGTAGGAATTTGCGCACGTGTCAGAAAGAAGGTACAAGAAAAAAAGGTTCGAAGGAACTTAGGTTGCGGAGTGAGCCACATAGATCCAGAAATTGATTCTGCCACACCGTGGTGTATAACCGGCATTTATAATGTGACTTGCTATATATAGGATAGACGGGAAGATGTGTCAGTGCAAGATTAGAAGAACATGGAGCTAACAGATGTGGTGATACACTATCCCATATATGTGTGCGCCGCGAAGGGTGCGGGTGCACTTTTCAGGTGCAAAACAGGGACATCATTGCCAAGTACATTGACAAGATAACTTGTGAGATAATGCAGGCTTTGCATTATTTTTTTACAATCCTAGTGTTTTTAGTTTCTTAGCTTTTAATTTTTAATGGTTTTATCTTTCTTGACGAGGCTTTTGGCTCTCCTTCCATTGTTTCACATTGTTGCTCATCGTGTTTTTCACTCTTCGTTTGTTGTTTTTGAGGCTGCGATTTGCTGTTCGAGCCTTGTTATAGTTTTTATTGTTTAGTTTTACCTTTGTTTTTGACGCAGCTTCCTTGTTGTTTAAGAAAATATTTAGTGGTTTACGTGTGTGTGTTTTTTTTCCGACGATTCATGATTGTCCGTACGCGATACTTTATTATCCTTTACAAAACGTGAGCATTCTGAAATGTGGTGCGCGGGGTTATGGCTATTCCCCTCGCCTTCTGTGGCATTGCTGATTGTGTATTGCCGGGCACGTGGGCAAGTTGCGGTGATTATGGTGGTGATGTGGCGGGTTGTTGTCTGAAGGTTCTATCTTGGCAGAGATTACGTTTGGCGGCTGTGTGCATAAATTCGATGTTGTTTCAATAAATGTTAGTTGAAAGTTGAGCGCCAGTCCTGTGTGTTGCCTCCCTCTTTGTGTGCCGTATTTTTAGCGCTCCGTATTTTCCTTCTTGACTCATTTTCTTCTTTAAAAAAAACTCGCACAAGTTAATTTCTCAATAAAATGTTGATGTAGCAGTGTTTCGACTGCGTGATCATTGGCACAGCGGCCTCCTTGTTAGGCCGCTTGCCAAGAAACTATCGTTCACTGCAGAAAGATATGTCATTACTATTTTTGGTAGATTTGCTTCATACTCTACAAATTACATGCTAGGTTGATTTTTGTATTCGTGACAACCAATTTTCACTTCAAAGCCAAGACAGATGAAGCGTTTTTTGAGAACTGTGTACCTTGCTGCACTATTTTTGCTCTGTTGCACTCAGTGCTGATGCCTTTAACCACGAGAAAAAAAAAAGAGTTTCAGGCAAATGCGATGCCAGGACTTCTTCCTAGGACGTAACTACGAAAGTATTGGGCTGGCACTAGCTCCCACTCTGTAGCACTGAAAACATTCTTGTGCAGCTGGTAACATAGCAGGTCATAGCTACTACCAGAAAGGCAGGGACGGCGTCCGCGGATTGTAGTGCCCCCAAAATTATGATCCCGTTGACACCTTCAGAACCACAGAGTTAATGCCTTAGGGGTGCAAAAAATGTCTTGTGGTTATTTGTACCCCCATGTCACAAAATAGTGCCCATTTCGAGATAAAAACCCGGCGCCCAAAGGCCGAAACAACAACAAGAAAAACGGCGAGCGGAAGAGGCACCGAAAGACGCGCCGCGCCTACAAAAAGCCAGAATGTTGTAGAAGCTTTCTTATCGCGGCGAGCGCGCGCGCGGGGCAGACGTAAGGAGAGAGAGAAGGCGGAGAGTACACACCGACGCTCCCCGCGCACTGAGAGAGAGAGAGAGAGAGGCGCCGCCCCAACCAAGAAGGTTCGAGAGTGGGCGAGAAGGTTCCCAATTGTATGTGTGCTCTGGGTCACGTGGCCCTACGGAACCTTCTAGTACCCTTTCCCAGGACTATATAAGGGGTCGGACACGGGCCGCGAAGGGAGGGGCGAAGAAGAGACGAAGAGAGAGAAGAGCTGCAAGTAAAAAGAAGAAGCAAGAAGTCTGCGTGACTCAGACGCCGAGCCAGCTGACAGGCCACCTGCAAGAAGACGCCGAGTGTCTTGGTGAATAGGACTCTTGTGTTTTGTTCTTTGTTGCAGTGCATGAATTTGTTCATGTTGGTTGGCCTTGTATAACTTTGCGACCCATCTGTTTTTGAGTTTGTGAAAGCCGTGTTGTGTACGTTTGAGTGACTGCCTATTCGATGAAAATATATTTGTTTTGTTTGACCACCCTTGGCTCTGACTCGGTCTTTGAACCACTGCTGGCGTTTTGCTAGTGTGCTAAAGGGGACCAAAAATCTTATTGTCCAAGCTTTCGTGGGATCTTTTTCGGGGAACCAAGACGTTGGTTCTTGGAATTATTTCCGGCGATCGCGCCCCGTACATCATTGCACGGGTTTGGTGACAATATTTCTGGCGTCCGCGACAGGACTTCTTTGGCACTTAAGTGTGTTCAAAGTACGGAGGACGAGCCTTGGGTTGTGTACGTGTTGGTGTAGACGATATTGTGTGTTGCACCACGTTCTCGCTAACCTGTGTGCAGAGAATATTTTGAGAGTTGAGGTATAGGCAGGTATTTGTTTGCGCACGCGGCTCGATGCTGTGGAAGGGCACCATGGATCTTGAGAAATTGATTGCCCTTGGTGAAAAGATGGGGTTGGCCGGAGCTGAGTTACGGAAATGGGTGAACCAAGAGAAAAAAGAAGCTGCGGAAAGAGAAAGACAAGCTGCTGAAAGAGCGAAAGAAGAAAGGGAAGCGATGGAGAGACAAATGAAGGAAGAAAGAGAAAGTTTGGAACAGCAACTGAAAGCAGAAGTTGAGAAGGAGCGTATAGCGGCTGAAAGAGCAAAAGAAGAAAGAGAGGCGAATGAGCGCCAAATAAGAGAACAGAGAGAAGCTGAGATGGCTGAGAGGGAAAGACAAAGAGAAGCGGAGATGGCTGAGAGAGAAAGGCAAAGGCAGCATGAGTTGGAGCTGGAACGTCTCCGATTGCAACAGCGCGTCGACACGCCCGTTCGAGTCGATAGCACAGAGAGAGAAGAGTACTCGTTCCGACTGAATCCAAGCAAGCTGCTTGTGGCGTTCGATGAGAGAAAAGATGATTTAGATGCCTACTTGCACAGATTCGAAACCGTTGCTAGAAGTCAGAATTGGCCGGAAGAGCAATGGGCAACGGCATTGAGTACTTGTTTGAGCGGCGAAGCACTCAGTGTGTATGGCAGGTTGACGCCTGCGGATGCCTCCAACTATGCAAGGGTTAAAGCCGCTTTGCTGAAACGATTCCGATTTACTGTAGAAGGCTTCCGAGACAAGTTCAGGACGGGAAAGCCCGCCGATGGAGAGACTGCTACGCAGTATGCTGCGCGACTCAGCCACTATTTTGATCGGTGGACTGAACTTTCAGGAATTGAACAGGAGTACGGTGCGCTTAGAGAGCTTCTCATTAAGGAGCAATTTCTCGTCAGTTGCCACCCGAGCCTGTCTCTTTATCTGAAAGAAAGGAAAGCCGAGTCACTCAGTGACATGCTAGAATTAGCAGACCAATTCTTGGAAGCGCAAGGAGGCACCAATCTTGGCAAGATCAGAAGGGAGGGATTGGAAGATGTGAAACAATCGGCACCTGATGAGAGAAGAAGCCTTCCGAAACCTGTTACGAGGTGTTTCCTATGTAATCGGCTGGGACATCGTGCTAGTGACTGCCGAACAAATTTTTCTCGCCCGAGTGCGAAGTGCTTTAAATGCGGACAGACCGGTCACAAAGCTGACACGTGTCAGAATGAAGTGAAAGAGGTTCAGCAGGTATCTTGTGTGTATGCCCCGCCGAAACAGGAAGAGGATGAAAAAGTTCAAGGCTTCTTGGAACTTAAGGACGGAAAGAAAGTTCCAATCGTTGGTGCCATAACGACTACACGCCCCGGAGCACTGGATAAGAATATGCCAGTACTTTTTGGAAAAGTAGCAGGAAAGCGTGTAAGCGTGTTACGGGATACTGGTAGTAGCACCGTAATTGTGCGGAGGAACTTGGTCCGGAACCACGAGCTCACAGGCGCGAAAGGTATCGTTTGCCTAATTGATGGTACAGCGAGGAGGCTCCCTGAAGCGAGGATCAAGGTGGAAACCCCCTACTACAGTGGGATGGTTACGGCTCTGTGTATGGAGAACCCACTTTATGATCTGATCGTGGGAAATATCAAAGGTGCACGAGGCCCTAACGATCCGAAGCCTCGATGTGAAGAGCCAAAGAATGAACCTCATCGGGAACCACTAGCAGCTGCAGTTCGAGCTCAATTCCAAGGGAAGCCTGTTGAGCGTTCTGTAATGCCGGACTCCGAGAAGAATTCAGCACAAGCTTCATTCGAAGCCAAGGAGCCTCGCGAACGGCGAGAGGTTGCTGTACCCGTGACACCGCACATTGAAGTACAGTCAGCTGGGGTGTGCACTAACAGCGCAACTTTTGATGCGAGTTCGGAGAATAAGAATAAAGCACCGAGCAAGGAGACTCCGAAGATCGAGAAAGAATTGCAAATCGCATCGGAGCCAGCACAGCGTTGCGAGGAAGTGGAAGAGGGGCGTTTACCACAACAGCTAACGCCAAGATTCACCTGGAAGAAAAAGAAAAAGAACAAACAGCGACGTAAGAGAAAGGCAGTCTCGAGATCCTGAATTTAGCTGTCCTTTCGAAGTGTGAAATTGCATGTGCTGTGATTGATTACAAGTGTTCATGTTGAGTGAAACAATGTTCTCTTGTATCGATGTGTGTGTTACATTCGAATGTTTGGTAACTTGGAGAAAATGCATGTATTCAGTGTTATTGTATTACGCGTGTGTACGCGATGAGTTGTGAAGCTTTCAAGTGATGTATTTTTATGTGACGTGTGTGTGCGCGATTCATTGTGAAACTGTCGCGACGTTCCGTGTGTAGACTCATGTGTTTGAACTCTCAAGTGGACTTATGTGTTGCTGACTGTGAAAAGACTTGTGGAACTTTGTAAGGTTATATTTGTGTGTGCACTATTTTGTGTGTTTTTGAATATTATTTCATAATATTCTTAAAGTGGGGGGCAGTGTCACAAAATAGTGCCCATTTCGAGATAAAAACCCGGCGCCCAAAGGCCGAAACAACAACAAGAAAAACGGCGAGCGGAAGAGGCACCGAAAGACGCGCCGCGCCTACAAAAAGCCAGAATGTTGTAGAAGCTTTCTTATCGCGGCGAGCGCGCGCGCGGGGCAGATGTAAGGAGAGAGAGAAGGCGGAGAGTACACACCGACGCTCCCCGCGCACTGAGAGAGAGAGAGAGGCGCCGCCCCAACCAAGAAGGTTCGAGAGTGGGCGAGAAGGTTCCCAATTGTATGTGTGCTCTGGGTCACGTGGCCCTACGGAACCTTCTAGTACCCTTTCCCAGGACTATACGCCTCGTGCAAGCCGACGGAAGCGCTACTGGTGGCGACCCTGCTAAGTATTCGCGGGAGAGTAGGCAGCCGTGCGCCGTAGCTTCCTACGACTTTGTTCGCGTTCGCCGTTTAGTTCGCGTTGTCGCAGCGAAATAAGCAACTTTCTTTGCATGTGTGGGGTGGCCGAAGCTTCAAGGGATGTCGAATAACAAAAGCCATCCAAACACGACCTCTTCCTGTACGTAGGCGTTTAACCAGAATTTTGATTTCGCAGGGTGGGAGGGGTATTACCCATGGCGTTAACGAAAATGGAGGGGGGCTACCCACATGGCTAAGTTTTAAGGGGGAGGAGTGTAAACAAAAGCCTGCTTGTACGTTTAAAGTGCTCACACAGAAGTCTTGCCCTATTTTACGAGTTACACCAGCTCTAATAAGACAAGAAACTCATGTGTGCTCGGTATGCGTGTGCCCCACCACTGTTACTAGAAGAAAAAAATTTATGTTACAACAGTGGCAGTTCGGGCATGTTCATACACCATCTTGAAAAGTACAAGCACGCAGAACACACGGACGAAAGAGCATGAAGAAAGTTTGAAACCAACACAAGACTAAATATAGCTTTGGTGCGTGCTGAGCATTTCATATACGGAATAATGGGAAGATGCTGGACCGCAAACCACCATGATAATGGCAATACTTGCATAGGCACATAAAGCTCTAAAACAATGTGGTGCACTGCAGGCCCACAGAAGACGCATATATGACGAAATCTCCGTAAAGTGACGAAGAAATTCAGTAGCTGTTTAGTGTTTACATGTTTCTACATACATCTTGACGATAGAGCGAGCCCCAGCCTTGCTGTCGCTCCCAATTAACTTGACCAACCCTTCGCCGCTTTTCAATATATCATGCGCCTTCTCTTTACTCAGCATCCAAAACACAAAAATTCTCACGCAGCTTTGTGCGCTTTCAAGAAGGTCGCTCAGAAAATTGCAAGTTTTGACGGCTGCAGCAGGTAGGGTAGTTCGACGAACGCGGCGCTAAATGGTTTTATCCGCTGGCAAGTTTGGCGATATCCATGAGGAGTGTACGCAGGTTCATTAACAATCTCTCAGTTGCGCTTCATAAGGTGACTTTTATGTCAATTATTATGCGATTATGTCACGTATGTAATCAGTGCTATCAAGATCGCTACATAACGCACGCCAGCATCACGTATTGTTTGCTTCATTGTTTGAATTACCACTCTGCTCAAATTATGTGTGTTTATTATTAAGGTACAGATATTAAGGTATAGAGACGGCAATGTGGCAACGGTGCAATTTAAAAAAAAGAAGGAAATACAAGGCGGCTACTTCGCACGAGCTCCACTTCGCAACTGGACTTTTTCACGGTGGTCGGCGGGATGCATCTGACAATTATATGCGGACTGGTTTGTCCTAAATTGTGTTAACGGCACGCGCGTGCCCACTTTCACAGAGGCCCGATTCTTTCCTGCAACTGTCACCGCAACAGTAGGTGTCCGGCACGCGAACGAAGGGGAAATCGCAGCCGCGTTCCTCGGCCATGCCCATGCCTCCCAGCGCTGCAAAAAGCGTTGTCGTCTGCTCGGCCTCCCGAGAGTACTGTCGGCGGCGCCCGCTAGGTGGCCATCAGTGGCGCCTCTATAGACGATTTTCCGCAGCTAGTTTGTCTAAGCAAACTAGATGGCGCCACCGCACCGAAGCACCATATGGCCTTCCCCTCGGCGGCGCGTTCATGATGTGGCGTGTGGCGTCCGTTGCCCTGGCCTACGGCGAGAAGCGGGCGGCCGTCGGCGACGGTGAAGAGGAAGCAGAAGGGGGAAGGCCATTAGATCACGTGTTCAAACATGGCAGCGCCCGTTCGCCGCTGCGGAAAAGCGTCTATAGGCGGTGCACCAGGCGTATAAGCAGTCAGACACGGGCCGCGAAGGGAGGGGCGAAGAAGAGACGAAGAGAGAGAAGAGCTGCAAGTAAAAAGAAGAAGCAAGAAGTCTGCGTGACTCAGACGCCGAGCCAGCTGACAGGCCACCTGCAAGAAGACGCCGAGTGTCTTGGTGAATAGGACTCTTTGTGTTTTGTTCTTTGTTGCAGTGCATGAATTTGTTCGTGTTGGTTGGCCTTGTATAACTTTGCGACCCATCTGTTTTTGAGTTTGTGAAAGCCGTGTTGTGTACGTTTGAGTGACTGCCTATTCGATGAAAATATATTTGTTTTGTTTGACCACCCTTGGCTCTGACTCGGTCTTTGAACCACTGCTGGCGTTTTGCTAGTGTGCTAAAGGGGACCAAAAATCTTATTGTCCAAGCTTTCGTGGGATCTTTTTCGGGGAACCAAGACGTTGGTTCTTGGAATTATTTCCGGCGATCGCGCCCCGTACATCATTGCACGGGTTTGGTGACACCCTATAGCGTTAGCTTACATTCTGAGGGTGGTAAACAGATCAAAATTTTGGTGAGCGCGCTCCGTTCCCGAGCACGATTCCTGCTTCTTTTTCTGATTACGGCTAACGTTTCAGGAAGAGCTTTTTGATGACGACTTTGGTAATCCTTAAACGGATTCAGAAATACCGGTAAATGGAATTATTGGAGGCTCCCCCAAGCCGTCGAAAAGACCAGCTTTTTGATGTCGGTTCGAATACGTTCAGGAAACGTCTCGTTTATGTGCAACAAGACGGACATTAGACGAGATATACGACGTCTTCTAGACCAAAACTTCTTACGCGTGCCGTTTCTGCGAAGTCGTTAACGTCTCGGCTATCCATCTTGAAGACGTCTTAAATCCTTTGTGTGCTAGCTGGGGACACTTCACGTGTCCTCGTCTATTTCGCCGTCCTGGCAGTATAAACAGATATGCCCAAGGCTGGTCTCGGGGACATGGAAGTAGTACGACCGCCGCGGCGTTTTGCGGCGGTGTCATTAGACATTCACCGGCGTCGTCACCTCTTGTTGTTCCGCTGACGGCTTATTTGAGCCGGCGTACATAGACACTACCATCGCCTTGTGATCGGAGTAGTAGGTGAAGTCATGCATACATCACATCTCTCACAATGTATGGGTTGTTGGTTAATGCGAGATCGATGCACGTACATCTCAACGTCGTGATGGCCTCAGTGGGCGTCTTCAATTCGTGATAGAACTCGGCAAGCATGGCGGCGAGGAACGACGGGCTAGCTGGCGCGTTCACGCTCCTAGTGTTGCTAAGGCGATGCCACGCAGCTGGGCGCGCGTTTTCGCGAACCCTACGAAGAAACGCGGTGACGCAGCCACACGCCGCTGCAAGTAACTGCAGCGGAGCGCAGCGCGCACCGACTGCCGCTGCGGCGATTGTTGACACCGGCGTCACTTTCGGTGGGAGAGATCACCTGCCTTCCGGGCACAGCTTTCGCGGACGCTTTTTGCGGGAGCAGCTTGGAGTGCGCTGTCGCCGACCTAGACAAGAAACGCTTTCGCGTTAATAATTGACTCGAAAGTGCAGAATCTCACCAATAGCAACGATCTGCCACTTTTCGTAGACATCACACAACGCGGTACAAACACATCCTTTTTCGCACACGCCAGCTGGATCGGGTCAACTATCACGTCAACATTATCAGGTGCGACACCGCGGACTTGGACAGGAACTCCAACTGTGAACTGCGCCGGCAGAGTTATGTCAACGACGGCAGTGGTCTGTTGACGACGCGCAGGCTCCTCACAAAACGCAGAGAGTAACACTTCACCGGCACAGCAGCCAAGCGTGGCTCCACATTCCTTCAGAAAGTCGATCCCCGGTATCACGTCATGCGTAGAATTCACAAGGTTTGCAAACTCTGCCTTGAAGAACTTTGAGCCAAATTTAACAGTCACAGTACAAACTCCCATTGAGCGCAACGATTTCCCACTCACTGTGCGAAACGTTGCGAAGTGTTCCCTACAGAACATCACTTTCCGATCGATTCGGGTCTTAAAATCACTGCTCATGAGAAAAACAGTTGCACCCGTGTCGACTAAAGCTGACGCGCGAACACCATCTATAAGGACAATGACCTTATTCGTTGACATTGAAACTGGCGGTGGCATTTGTGTGTGCAGTGGAAAATGTCCGGCGACCCCACCTTCATTGACCACGGCGTCTAGTTTCCCGAAGGAGGAGAGGCGACACGTCGACGGCTTGGGGATCGATACCTACGAGAAATTGGTGGTGTCACACTCCGCGCAGAATCAGGCGAATCGTTGCGGAAGCTACGACGGTAGTCACTGCCGTATTAGCTGTCCCGTGGCGCCCAGTGATAGTTCCCACGCGTACGCGTACTTGTGGGGAGCGAGATTGCCGGTGGTCGATCATAGCGCGGTTTAGGGGCACGACGGCGCTCGGAGCAGAAGATATGTCCATGGAAGCCACAGTAAAAGCACACAGGTGCTTCACGCGTCACATGCTGCTGAATACGTTCAGTAGGACCTTGCCACGCCGTAATGTCGGAGGGTGAGCTCTTCACGGAGTCGCTCCGCGGCTCATAGTTGTAAGAATAATGATGCGGCTGCACCGGCTCCCTGTCATGCAGGTTCCAGTGTGGAGATTGCTTAGATGGAGACAGAGCCTCAAGTCAGGAACAGCGAAGCCATTTTTTTGTACACAACAAAAGAAAAACAAAAATGTGGACCTTAAGATAAACGGAGAAATGAGAAAATAAATAAGTAACCAAGACAGAGTTGCATTAATACGTTCACAATACTGCTAGCGGTGACTGGCTGAACGGAGAAGGTTCGGCGGACCGTTCAAAAAGAAAGAGATAACACTTTCACCAGTTGTGGCGACGCTTGAGCGGAGTGTAGCGGTGGAGTCGTTGGCAGGTGGTTGCGTTGGGGGCGAGGCTGCTCGCCGAGTGGACGAGCAGACGAGTCGGCGTACGGTTGTAGAAGGCGGCGCCCTGAGGCACAGCAAGGTCGGCGACGTCCCTGGACACGTACACAGCGTGGAGGATGAAGGTAGACGCTTGGGCTTGCCCGTGGCTGACACTCGGCAGTAGGATTCCGATCGCCACCCGAGGTGGCGAAGTTTGCTTCCCGCAGACGTTCAGCTGCCCGGACCGTTGGAGCGCCTCTTCCCCACGATCACCTTCATCCGATGACGTCTGGAAGCTTAGACACTGTCAGGCCCTTTGTGCTCGATTCCACAACCTGACAACACGTACTCTGACACCAGCGTCTCTTCTCTCGAGCTCTCAGAGTCCGACTGCCCGCATTCTAATCTTTGTCATCCTCTTTCCCTTGGTTTCCTACCGTGTCATCATTTAATTGGTCGTGTTGGTTGGTTGGTCCTTGGGTACCTTGGCGCAGCCCACTCTGGGGGATCGGCCATGAAACGGAAAAGAGAATTGTATGGAAGAGAACTACTAATAAAAAATACAAAAATTGTAATACAAATTTGATAATCAAATTTAGGTTAAACGAATAGTTTCCTGCGATGACTGAATATATATAATTATAGAAAAACGATGTGAATGCTATGGAGATTGGTTGTCACGTACTCTGATCGTTGGTCAGGAAGACGTCGGAAGACGTCAGGAAGACGTCGGCGGGACATGGCACGCGCACGTGCCATGTCCCGGCGACGTCTTCCTGTTTCATGCGCCACACGTGTCCGTTGCGCGGTGTCTCGCTCGCGTCACGCCACCGCGTTCGCAGCACTGGCGACACCAACACCACCACGCAGCATCGAGTACACCGCACATGCACTGGTCGCGCACTCACTCATCGCACTCCCTTAAGTAGTAGAAGCCCGCAGCATTGATGGATACTGGCAGGGCGGCGCATGGCGTGAAAGCACCCTGGACATGCGCAGTCGATTCACCGGCAGCGTCGCGTCGATGAAGTTCGTCGCGCACTATTTGCCGAATAGTTGATGCCAGATAGCTGGGCGAAGGGCTCACGCCAATGCTCGCGGCTGTGGTGACGTTGGGGAGTCGACCGAACTTTGCCGAAACGCGCCAGGCCTTAAGAGCCTCAACTGTTCGGCACTGTCGGATAATATCATTTGGTGAAGTTAAGTCGTCCGTGCCTATCAGGTAGTGATAGATATCTTCTGCACTACCTTTGAGGAGATGCCCGACCTTATCCTCATCTTCCATTGCAGGGCCCGCACTTTTGCACAACTTCAGAACTTCCTTTACGTACATAGTGCACGTCACCCCTGGTACTTGCGCACGTTGGGCCAGCGTCTTGTCGGCACGCTTCTTTTTCGTTGACGGGTCTCCAAAACACTTCTTTTTTTCGTGTACAAAATTCGCCCACGTAGTCAGGTCCTCCTCGTGATTCTCGAACCAAATAAATGTGGTCCTTTGAAGAAACAGTGGGACTTTGTTCCGCTGGCTGGTTTTGTTCCAGTGGTTATATAGACTCACCTGCCGGTACTGTTTGAGCCATTTCTTGACGTCCTCTCCAGCGTCCCGGAGAGGTGCGCGGTTCCCTGTAGTGCTGTCCAAGGGGGCGGCTGGACGAAGGCGGCCAGTTGTCACCATCGGGGTTCATGGTCATGGTACAGGCGGAAGACCCGCGAGTCTACGGCTTCGGCGGAGCTCCAGCGGTTTCTCTTCCGTCGTCCTTCTTCGAGGCGCGAGTGCGTTACCCAGCACTTCTACCAATGCTGTTACGGTGAGAGATGTTTATTTTACAGAGCGGGGTGACTGATGGCCGCGGAAGGCTTAGCACTCCGCCCACGATTGAGCCTCACTTCGCTGCCCTCTTTTATTCTTCGTCCGAAGTGCGGTATCAATACTGTCAGTTGAAGGAGTTAGTTGGGTGCTGTCTTGCCTAGCTTTAGCTTTGTCTGGCGACCGGGTCTGCTGTAATGGACACGCTTCTATAGAAGATAAGGAGCTCTGGAGGTCCGTGATGTAGGACGATGTTCTCAGTAAAAAACTGGGCCTCTTCGCTATCACTTCATAAGTGCAGGGCCTTTCTATCTGCGTAGCGGGTGAAGTAGTGAGTCACTCAAACCACATATTTATTGCCTGAAGTTGGCGTCGGGAACGGCCATAATAAGTTCACACTGGATTTTTTGAACGGCCGTCGAAATGGTTCGATGCTCTTCAGGTCCTCCGCTGGTCTAATCGGCGGTGTATTGCGTCTCTGACACAATCTGCGGGTCCAGATAGAATGGGCGACGGTTGCAGTGAGGAAGGCCAGTAGTACTTCTCTTGTATCCCCGCGCGCACGCAGGAGAAACCAAGGTGCCCGGCGAATTGTCCGTCATGCATAGTAGCTTCTAGAACCCCCAGTGGCATTGCAGAAGTCACATCTAGAGCCTGCTCGACTCGCAGTGGCGAGCAGTACTTCAGCCCAAAGTATTTTGGCAGGAAAATGTGGCCAGACATCGCCGCAATATCTTGGGCACAAGGTTCCTCTTGCCTTCCAAGTTGTCGACGAGGCTTGGAACTTGTGCGCGGCATGGTGAGGGCCAAGAATAACTAGGGGGCATAGAAGGTATGATGAGTTCGAGCTATGAAGGGCTCTTAAACGCCACCTCTAAATTGCACCGAGCTCAGCGCGAGTAGAGTTTCCACGAGTGCCTTTACTGACATCGTCCTGGAGCCGAACGCCCCGGTAAGCGAGCCAGCATCTCACCAATTTGCTGCTTACTCCAGGAGAGCACTCTACAGCCAAGTCGTTGTGGGGCGCATCAACAAAAAACCAGGCGTCTCGACGGTACGAATGCACAAGCAATGTGAATGAGGTGAAATATCTAACCGTTACTCTATAGCGGATAACAATTCGTGATGGCCATATAATGTGCGCTGAACATTGAGCTACAGACCTTCATGAACGACAAGCAGGTGGAAGTAGAGTGCGATTCCATGATGGAATAAGAAGGCGCTGCTATCTGCGCCTCGGACCTGTTCGAGCATTATATAGGCATGTTCAATATGGTTCATCTGCCCCTTCGGTGGCTCAGCCTTTTGCAACAGCTGACGAGGGGACGGGACAGCCGAATTGGATGCTGTGACACCGGATGTGGAACCAACACGACCGCCAAAATGAGAATTTGGTGCTAAAATGCCCGAGTGAAATCTTGAAGCTCACGGTGGTCCTTCAGTGCAACACAGGCACGTTCATTTTGTAAGTGGTGATGAAGTAGAGGACATCCAAGAGATCTGAAAGTCAGTGCTTGCAAACTGTGATGTCCATAAGGTTTACTATAGATCGCTGATAAAGATGTTTTCGGACACTGAGGATCCGAAGAAAGCGATTCAGGAGAGATAACAGCCAAGGACGTTAGAGCAAATGGCCAGCTTGGCTGTATAGATGCGTATACTGAGGCAGACTTTGGCCATAAGGAGTGGGACAGGTGCAAAACTTTGTAATTGAGAATGGTAGCTATGAACACGCTGCTTAAAAGTCGAAGCCTGAAGACACGATCAAAAAATAATTGAGGCTAGAACACACCGGAGAACAAAGAGAGTGATGAAGGTGATGAAGATATTAAGGAAGAAGAAGGGGGTGAGACAGGTCGACAGAAACCCTCTACAATACTCATTCTGGCTACTGAAATGATGCTGGCGAAGAATTATGTTATCCTGAATGAAGAGTGAGGAGAAAGACATATGTTTGAAAAGATACCATTTAGCTGAAGCTATCGGCAGCAAGAATTAAAAGTTCTTTGTCTGTCTGTCTGTCTATCGGCACCAAGAGCCCTGAGTTTGCTTAGTCAAGTGCGGTATTTGAGGTATATTCGAACACTTACTTCAAGTTGATAATTGCAGATATCGTTTGTGGCATCGAACAGAGGCCGATGCGTACTCCTGCTGTTTTCGTTGTGGAGTTTGCGCTGCGGCCAGCGGTTTCAGCACCATGCTGGCCAACATGTGCACACAAACAGAACTGTGCCAGTGACCATAAATAAAAGAACATCAGAGAGCAATCACTTTGGATACTGTCACGTATTATGTAGCGACCACATCTCGTAAGTTGGATGCCCTCACGATCATCAGAGCGCGAGCACGACACGGATGCTGCCACACCGACCAAAGCAGGCAGTCGAGATCATACAAGCCCGCCATAGGGCATGAAGCACTTTAGTGGACTTGCTGGCACTTACCAGGGTCGATGCTTATTGCTGCTCTTTTAGTTATGCATGTTAGTACAAGCTGCTCTGTACAATCATTGAGGAGCCATGTTATGACCCAGACGGTTCTCCCAAGTTGACACTCTTGTGACACTTTGGTTGGTGAAGGCCACTATGTATGTGTGCGACTCTTGCAAACATCAGGTAATGTTGAGCTATACCACAGTCAAAATTAAGATTGGCAATGCGATAGCCGCCTTTATAAATATCTTATAAAAGAAATTCCCAAAGAACAAACTAAAACAAGTATAACGTTGAAGGAAGGATTGCAAAAAGTGCAAAAAGGTGTAGAAAGAACCGCGTAATACGGAAACTAATTCAAGTCTATATTGATGTCTAAAGTTATTGTTGGCAGGGATTGTAATCTTTCTCGACTACATTGCAAAAATCTTGTATATCATGGCGGTGACGTCGTCACTTCATAATTACTACTAGATGTGGCAATCACGTTTACACTTCATCATCTAGTAACCGACATCACCTGGGTCACTACGACATAATCATTTTTGGTTGACCGTTTGCAAATAGTATGTGGCTACAGGTTCTGTGAATATTTCCACGCTGTCAAATCATCCAGCATAGCGGAACCCGGTTACGCGCAGCAATGGTTGTCCGATAAAACGCGGTGCTACACCTGAGGTGGGTGTCACGAGGCTCTCCAGATTGACAAGGCTTGCCTCCTTTCCCCACCAAAACGAGCCAACCTTGGTGTCCTGGTATGCCGCATTCGGTTACTGAATACACCAGCTACTTTCTTATGTGGGGTTCTTCCTTCAGTAGACTCGATACCCCACTTCAAGTAACCGAATGCTTCCCACAGCAATGACTCACCAAGAAGGCCTTGCCACACCTCGCGGACAAGTGCAACAAGTACAGCAGGAACTCCATGCCCAGCAACAGGTTATTCACAGGCAGGAGGAACAACTTCAGAAGCAGCAGTAATACATTTCATTTCGTTTATTTGCGAATCAAATTTTTTGTAAACACGAAACAATTCCGCACATACCCTGTGGGATACACTCTTCAACGCTCGGCTGCTGCTCTTGCCGTCCACACAGGCGCCGCTATTAGTGCGGCAGTCGCCGACCCAGATGTCTCTCGCTTCCCTGTAAAGCTTGCACCATTGCGGGCAGACTAATGAGAAGCTGGAGCAAGCCGCCTGGGTGCAAAGAAACCTTTTTTGAGACGTGGACAGGCCTCGCATGTCGCAAGGTGTCGGTTAACGGAGCCATATGGTGCAGGCGATAGGCACTGAATCTGTCGTAAGTGCGAACGCCAGTCAGTGCCCGGCAGTTGGGGCATACAGCCGCGCAAGCACATCAGAACGGAGGTGCTCCTAAACGAAAACGACAAAAGGAAAGATGGCAACGTCTCGTTTATTTATTACGAAGAACTTTATGTACCAACAAACATTGAAGCCTAGGAAGGCATGGTAACTTTTTCGGAGTGAGTAGAATGTTGGCGAAGAGACACTCTCGCCGTCGGTGGGAACTGAACTCAAGACCTCCGGTAACGCGTCCGATGCTCCTTTTGTTATTTCACAGCTTGGGCGTGGTGTCGGGAGACTTGATGCCTTTATTAGCATACGGGGACTTATTGGGCAGCAGTCATCTTGCCATAAGTTCATGTTCTACGTGACGCGTTCCCGCAATAAAAGTGACCCACACTCGCCGCCATGGCAACGAGTGGCGCTGCCTAGCACTCTCAGGAATGCATATACAAACATACCCAAAAAAGGACGGAGGGACGACCGCCTTCTCAAATCAGCGGTAGACCATCGGGCGCGTTATCCGAAAGTCATGCTTTCGGTGCCCAGCAAATGGAAGACTGTCTTTCCATGCACTTTCCTTCCTTTGTACTTACTCGTAAATAATGACCATACCACAATTAGAAACTTGAATAATTTCAACTATGCATTCATTTTCTTCAATTTTTCTTGGTTCATCAAGTCGTTTCTAAATGAAACAAGGAGTTCAGTACTGCTCTGACCAAAATGGCGCCTGTACAATATAGCGTCTTTCGAAATTAAGTACCGAAATGCGGCGCCTGAGTGCTGTGTGGTGAGATGGTTCATGATTGATCGACTCTAAGTGGGGGTCATGACGGCGCTGGATTGCTATGTTGCACGAGTCACTAACTGAGAGTGTGCAGCTATTGGTTTCGCCTTTAAGAACAGGCGGGCATGCCTTATGACGAGACTAGCAGCGGGGTCCTGGTGTAATCGCCTTGATTTATATACAACGGAGAACGAGTATTCCTCTTAACGCAATAACCAGTGACCAAGCCGGGACAGAGAAGTGATTTCCGTCAAGGGGAAGGGCGAAACTTGGCATTGCCGAAACGAC
The DNA here is from genome assembly GCA_013339685.2 of Hyalomma asiaticum. Taxonomy (NCBI): domain Eukaryota; kingdom Metazoa; phylum Arthropoda; class Arachnida; order Ixodida; family Ixodidae; genus Hyalomma; species Hyalomma asiaticum. The sequence continues at coordinate 115,018,280 of CM023485.1, read as the reverse complement.
AGGGAGGCATTCGCGTTTAGTCATTCAATAACAGTATCGCGTCCTGCTATTAAATGCGTCATCGAAATGTGCTCTCTAATATTTGGATAACGCACTGGTGGGTATCATGGGCTTCGTGCGGCAGAAGTGAGCACTGTAGTATGTGGTGTGCGGTATGCTCTTCAGATGATTGGGAAGACCAGATTGGCGATCTCTTGTCGATATACAGACCGAACGAGTGACGTGCTTGTGGTGTCGTTTTCAGGAGGTTAGGAATATTGGATTGCCGCTCCTGTGGCTTTTAGTTCACGGTTGACTATTTCTGTCAGGTGAGTTGATGTTGAAGGCAGCGAGACCGCTGGTACTTCGTCGCAAGTGGAAGTAGCCGCTGTCTCTTGCATGCGGTCGAAATGTTGAACAATGTAGCGGCTTTTAGCCTGTTCGAAGCAGTGGCATTATGGAAGGGTAGATTACACTGTCGTACAATCTTTGCACAAACGCAAATTGAATACACCTTCTGCAATTCCCTTGAGCACGTGATGTGCCTTATCTGATTCGGAAATCTCAGTCAGTCTGAGGTGCACCTGTATGGCATTGCTGATTGTGGCCCGGTGGATACAGGTTCTACAAAGAGGAGGGTGTCGCTGCCGTTGTGTACCGGCCGACTTCCACGAACGAGAGATCGTGGTGCGGCTGCATTAGGGGATGGAGGCGCTAGACTGAATCCGGTAAGGAATGCCATTAATGCTTGCTTAGCCAACAAGACGAGTGGGGGTCGGTTATTAGTTTGAATATGCGGGCGTACTAGTACGGGTCAAACTTGGTAACTACCCATACTACAGCCAGGCACTCTTTCTCCGTGGCGGAGTAGCCGGACTCTGCACGCGACAACGTCCGGCTCGCATAGGCAATAACTCGCTCGGCAACGACTTGCCACTGAATGAGAACGGCACCGAGACCTACGTTGCTAGCGTCGGTGGTAGTCCTGTTGGTGCGTCCTCGTCGAAGTGAGCGAGGACAGGCGGAGTTTCGAGACGCAGCCGTAGCTCATTGAATGCCACTTCTTCCTCCTCTCCCCATGTGAAGGCGACGTCTTCTCTTGTGAGGCCGGTGAGTGGAGAGGCAATGCTTGCAATGTTTTCGATGAATCCCCGGTAATAGGTGCAGGGTCCGAGGAAACGACTCACTGCCTTTTAATCTGTAGGCATGGGGAACTTTTATACGGCAGCACTTTTGTCGGGATTTGGTCTGACGCCTTCATGACTAACCACATCGCCAAGAAACTGAAGTATTTCGTAGCCAAAGTGGCATTTTTCGGTCTTTAACGTGAGCCCAGCGGACTTAATGGCCTGGAGAACCGAGAGTAACCGTTTGAGGTACTCCTCAAATGTGGCGGAAAATACGATCGCGTCATCAAGGGTATACCAAACAAGTCTTCCACTTTAGACCGGAGAGAACAGTATCCATTGGTCTTTGAAATGTGGCTGGGGCTGAGCATAAGCCGAAGGGAAGAACCTTGAATTCGTAAAGCCCATCAGGCATAACGAAAGCGGTCTTCTCTCTGTCTCGCGCATCGACCTCTATTTGCCAGTATCCATTCTTTAAGTCCATGGAAAGAAGTGACGTGTATGGCGTAACCGGTCCAAAGCGTCATCAATTCGTGGTAAAGGATACACGACTTTTTCAGTAACACGATTGAGCTTGCGTTAATCAATGCAGAATCGTAGGGTGCCATCTTCTTTAGGAGCACCACAGGCGATGCCCAAGGGCTTTTTGCCGGTTGGATTACGTCGTCCTCCAGCATCTTCTTGACCTGCTCCTGTATCACCTCGCGCTTTTTCGGTGCTACACTGTACGGATTCTGGCGAATCGGTGTCGTCGTCTCCTCCGTGATGATGCGGTGTTTCGTTAGCGGCGTTTGACCTACCCGCGACGTTGACGACAAGCAATCCTTAAACTGTTCAAGCAAGGTAAGAAGGCATTGCTTCTCTCAAGGCGTAAAACTTGGACCAACGTCGACGACAGGTGCACATGCCGCTGCATCAACCTTTTCATCCCTTTGCACAGTGAAGCAATCTTGAGCGGGGGCAATTTCTTCAAGGTATCCTTTACTTATGTGACGGCGTTCGTTCGTGAAGTTAATCAGCAGCACTTCCGCTCGTCCACCGTGTAAACTGACTATAGCACGAGCGATGGCAATATCATGACGGAAGAGAAGGGAAGTAACTTGTTCGGCTACACCTTCTTCGTTGCAAACTCCGTTGAAGATGACCGACACCAAGCAACATGATAGCGGCGGTATGCAGACGTCGTCGTCAAGAACACGTAGAGGTCGACGTTTTCTTTCCGCGCCGTAGGTCGGGTCTTTGCCTGCCGAGTATGTGACAACACCGTAGCGTATGTTAACGTTGGCACCGTACTCCCGCAAAATGTCCATTCCTAAGATTAGCGATTTGCGGCACTCTGGCAGAATCACGAAGTGGCGAGAAATGTTGTATCGCCTATAGCCAGCCGCGCTGTGCATTTGCCTGTCGGTGTCATCAGCTGACCTCCAGCGCTTCGAAATAAAGGGCCCATCCATTCTATTTTCACCTTTTTGTGTGTGTCTGCCAACTGCTCGCTCATTATAGAAAAGTACGCGCCAGTGTCAACGAAGGCCGTCACTTCGTGACCGTCAATTTTCACAGTGAGGTCGGCAGTAACAGTTTCGTCGGCGTTACGATCTGCTTCGGCTACGACGTCTTGCGGGAAGAATGGGGGATATTCGGCAATTTGACTTTCGGCAACGTTCCGTCCTGAGGTCGCTGCTTTTAGTTTCCCTGCCGAGGGCTGGGAGATCGACCTCTGACGTTCCGAAAGCTCGGCCGGTTCGGCGAAGGAAACCGCGAAGGAGACGGCGAACGTGACCGAAGCGATGAGCTTACTTGGCGGCCAGCCGTGCAGTCGCCAAATGCCGAACGGCTCTCGTCAAACTGGCAGCGTGGAGCGGCGAATACGTTTCCCTGGTAGTCAGTTCCACGGTGGGGGCAGTAACGGTAGATGTGTCCCGGTTCTCCACAGTTGTAGCACAGTGGTCGTCGATCAGGCAAGTGCCAAAGGTCGGTTCGCCGATGTTGGGGTCTCCTGAGAGGTTCCCATTGTGTCCACGCCGCGACGGGTTGCTGGGGGCAGTACTGTGGCGGCGGCAACATGCGCAACGGCAACGACCGACGAAGAACGTCTGCGTAGCTGTATGGTGTCGGCTCGAAATGCGTCTCCGGACGTGGTTCGGGGGCGGCAAACGCTTGTCGCAGGTCGTTGCGCACTACTTCGGCGACAGAGGCAACTGTGCACTCCTGCGGTGGCGGAGGCGCTGCTTGCCTAGCGCTCTTTGTAATCTCTTCCCAAGCAACGCCCCGTATCAGCTCACGTAGCGTGCGTTCATCGGGCACGCCCAATACTGCGGCACCTGCAGGCGCATCGGCGGCCGGGTGGTCGTATTGCCGATAGCGTTGCTGAAGCGCCCGCTCCTGGCCTCCCTGATAAACTCGTCGACTGTCGCCGGTGTGTTGCGCACCAAGCCAGCGAAGAGCTGCTCTTTTACACCACGCATCAAATGGCTCACCTTCGTTGATTCAGGCATACTGGGATCAGCCCGGCGGAACAGGTGCGCCATCTCCTCAGCAAACATGGCAACTGCCTCATTCGGCTTCTGGATTCGTGTCTCAAGAAGGCATTGGGCAGTTTCACGTCGATCGTTATTACGGAACGTCTCGAGGAACCGCCGGGAAAACTCGTCCCACGTAGCGAAGCTTCCCTCCCTGTTGTGGAACCATGTTTTCGCGCTGTGCTCAAGTGAAAAATACAAGTTTGAAACTTTTTCGTCGGGGCTGCAGCGGTTCGACTTCGCTACTCGCTCGTACTGTTCGAGCCAGTCGTCGGCGTCCTGATACGTGTCGCCATGGAATGGCCCGGGAACGCGTTGATTCTGAACAGTCATGCACGTTGGGCTGCTCGCCGATGCCATTTCTTGAGCGGGAGGAGCCGTCGAGGGCAAGAAACCATGCAGAATACTATATTCAGGGCTCAGACCTTGCAGGCTGCGGCTTGCGCGATGGACAGGCGTATCCATGCGTGGATGTATTGCAGGGCTTAAAGGGCTGCTCGGTGGAACGGTCGTTGGGATCATGGGGCGAAGGCGTGCACTACACAGCACCTCCACCAGTGTCGCGGTTCTGCGAATGCACGGCGTTTATTCATAGAGATAAGAGGTTGTCGTAGCGCTCTAGTACCGCAGGGGCGCCTTCGAAGGGCGTCTTCGTCTTTGTCTCTGACAAAGCGTTCTTAATCACGAGCCTATATCGTGCATCGTCTTCGTCTTAAAAGCTTTGATGTAGTGCAGAAACAACACACGGACATGAGAAGGCACATATGGACACCACACAGCGCTACTAGCAAACATGTTTATTTTCAAAATCAGACCACTTATAAACTGCAATCGCCAAGCAGATATTTCAGCACGTGGGATAACTCAGATATATGCACTACAGTGCCCCTCTAGCAAAAACGATATCATAACATATAACACAGTATATCACCGCTTACGCAGGAAACCCAGCTCCTTAGGTGACAATGCTATTGATGGCTTACTAATGCATAAATCACCAAGTGCATCGATTAGATCCGCTTGCACGATTAGACGCGTGGTCTCATCCTTATGTCGACCAACAATGACAGTGTTATGGAACAGGGTGCGGCAACCACGTGCACGAATGTGAAAAGCGCGATTACCCTTCAGGTGGCAGTTTTTCCGACTTGTATTTATGCTCTTTCAATCGCTCATTCACGCACCTGCCAGTTTGGCCGACGTATTGTTTCCCACACGAGAACGGTACACGATAAATAACACACGTCTTGCACTCGACACCAAAAGTGTTTGTACGTTTTTTGTGCACACAACATTTGCCTCCTAGATGGATTCGTCATTGAACACAATTTCCCGAGTTTATCAGGCACAGAAAATACCACCCTAATATTGTCACGCATAGCTACCTTCTTGAGATTATGTGACAGCTGGTGAACATATGGAACAACGGCGGTGCGTCTCATTTCTGCCGTTCTGTGATCATGAGCGTTTGCCTGGCTAGCACTTCCGCGAATTCTTTTCAGCTCTTTTTCTACAACAGAAACTAAAACATGGTCTGGATAGCCAGATTCTTGCAATCGTACTATCTGATTATGGAAGCTTTGCTTTGTTAAGTGGGCATATGATTTGTTCAATGCATTACTGAGGCATGTAGTCGCAATACCTCTCTTGGTTAGTTTTGAATGATTCGAATGAAATGGAAGCAATGCCTTTTGAGCACGTGGGTCATAGTACCAGCATAGACGGTTGTCAAAACAAACGATTCTTAAATCTAAAAACCTAATACTACCATCACTCGGCCACTCAATTGTCACTTCAAGCGGCTTAAGACCAACCCCAAACACATCCAACACATTGGTGCTCGCACTTTCGAAATTTTCCCACGAGCTCTCGATAAAAATAATAAAATCATGAACATAACGAAAAACTTTCTTCGCCGTTGTTCCTTCAAGACGACAAGCTACGTTTCTGTCAAGTTCCGCTAGAAAAAGCTTGCTTAAGACAGGCGCTATACACGACCCGACGCAGATACCCTTCCTTTGCAAAAAAATATCATTGTTCCATTCGATGAACGTCGATATAAGATAAAATTTGAGCAAAGTAACAAAACCACCAGCAGACCAGCCGACTCCACAGAAAACTTAACTACCCCAAAATGGTGAATGCTACTTTCAACACATTTTAGCAATTGCGGATGGGGATGGAATAATATAGGTCAGTTACATCAATAGAGAAGGCTTGTAGCCCTTCATTTTCATGAGCTTCTATGAAGTCTAAAATACTACCGGAACTCTTAACTAAAACGGGTCGCGGACCTTGAGAAGACTAAGTTTCTCCAGCAGAAAAGTAACATCAAAGCTTTTAATGTGAACATCAAAGAAACATCAAGGCTTTTAATATGAACCACCAACAAGCCCACGTCGCAACTGTCGTCGTCTTCGTCACTGCCAGCGCATAGCTTGGCACGGACCAGTGCGCGGCAATATGACTTCAGCTAGATGGACATAGTTCTCTATTTTTGGAGCTGTTATTTTTCGCTCACAAGAGACGCGGACAGGCGCCGACACCGACGGCGGTAGTTCGGCGGAACGAGCTGTCTAACGCTGTCGCGTTAAAATGTCATCTTTGGTGAGATGTGTTAAGCTTTCAAGGGCAACACTAAACGTACCGTATGCTTCGACATTTGCTCTGTCCGAGCTCTGGAACCGCAAGCGTCTCTCGCAGATGGTACCGAGAACAGCACGCATTTGGTCTTTTATGAAAGTTTTTGAAGATTGCTGGTACAGGTGACTGTTTCAATGGCTCAGGCGCCAGATGGATACCTGCGGCCTTCTGACAGGTCATTTTTTTTCATTTGCATTTTTACTGACTGAAGCGCGCGCGCCGCTTGTGCTATGCCCGTATCTACTACGCAACAGCAGGCTGCAGCTTGGATGAAGCAGCCCTTCATATCACAAGAAAGTGGGTACAGCCAAAGTAGTACTCATACCTAAACCAGGGAAGCCCCCACATACCGCCAACCTGCGACCTATCTCTCTGACATCATGCATCGGAAAGGTTGCGGAGCATGCGATACATAACAGGCTAATTGAACACATAGAAAACAAGGAGCTATTTAGACACAACCTAATTGGCTTTCGACAGGCGTTGTCAACACAGGACGCTATGCTTCTGCTTAACAGGGCCATCCTTGATAATACGACTCCCGATGTTAGGGGAATCCTCGCTCTAGATCTATCCAAGGCCTTTGACAGGGTGTCGCACAGACACATCCTGACTGAGATTTCCACTCTTAACCTGGGTCAGCGTTTTCATGACTACACCCAATCCTTCCTAGCGGATCGCAAGGCACACCTCCGACTAGGCACGGTCTCGGGAGGGCCTTACAACTAGGTAACTACGGCCCCCCGCAAGGTTCCGTGCTCTCCCCCCTCTTATTCAACATCGCCATACACAAGCTGTCGACTCGCCTCGCTGCAATCCCGAGCGTGGGACACGCCATTTATGCGGATGATATCACGATCTGGGCACCGGGCGGTTCGTTAGCCATGCTCGAACACTCGTTACAAAGCGCATTGGAGGCTACGGAGAACTTTCTTTCAAACACGGGCCTTGAGCTATCCCCTGATAAATCAGAGCTACTGTTATACCGACCGTCTAGACAAGGGGTCCGTAACCTTGCGCCTCTGGAAACATTGCCGATAGAAATTCGGGCTAAGAATGGCCAGTCCATACCGAGGAGGGACTCGGTAAAGATTCTAGGTCTACTTATCGATGCCAGGGGCTGTAACTCAAAGGCCCTCAACAGGCTCACTGGACAGGCTAGTAATGTACTGATACTTGTAGCTCGCGTTTCAAATCGAAGAGGTGGTCTCAAAGAGGACAATCTGCTCAGGTCTTACCAGGCATAATTCCTTAGTCATGTTCTTTACATTGCGCCTTACCTTAATTGGGCTAAATCGGAGACGGCCAAGCTTGACTCCCTTATTAGAACTGGTCTCAAGCGCGTGCTCGGCCTTCCGCAGTACACGAGCACCGAGAAGCTTCTGGAGCTAGGCCTCCACAACACCACTGACGAGCTAATAGAAGCTCACACAGCGGCTCAAATAACAAGACTTTCATCCACTAAGCCAGGGCTCAAGATTTTAGCAGAAGCGGGTATTCAGCCTAGACATGAGCAGGCGACGAAAGTTAGCTTGTCCCGTGAGACCAGAACTCGCATCGTGGTTGACCCTGTCCCGCGAAACATCCACCCAATGCACCATGAGGGTAGAAGTTTCGCGAGAGCCAAGGCTATTCTACAAAAAATCAGTCAGCAGAAACTTGAGGCCCTCTTTGTCGATGCTGCCAGATATCACGGTGGGGATAAGTTTGCTATTTCGGTCGTTGACGCGGTAGGCAACATGGTTAATACAGCCTCTGTTTATACTAAGACTGTCCACGTGGCGGAGGAAGCGGCGATCGCTCTGGCTCTTCACAGCGCAAAAGCTCCTGCTGTTGTCTACTCGGACTCGCGCACGGCAGTTAGATCCTTCTCGAGCGCCCTCGTGGCTCAACAGGCGAACAGTATTGTGACCAAAGCACTCCAACGAACACGGGAGAGCAGCGAAGGGGGGTATCACATTACGTGGTTCCCAGCCCACCTCGATGGCTCAGTTAACCCGCTCGGATGTAATCCTAACGAGCAGGCTCATCGGTTAGCGCGCGATTTCACGTGCCGTGCTGCCGCGGATAGCCACGCTCGTAACGAGGTCGACATCCATAAAGATTCGTTATGTACTTTTCACGAAACTGTGTCCCATTACCGCCTAACCAGGAAAAAATTCCCGCTTCCCCACCCCAAATTGAACAAGCCTCAGGCTAGCACATTCAGACTTCTCCAAACTCTTTCGTACCCCACTCCTCGGTCTCTTAATAGGATAGACCCTGATCAGTCACAGTCGTGCCCCAAATGCGGCCATGACTCCTGTTCTTTTGATCACATGCTCTGGCTGTGCCCAGCTCTTAATGCCTCTCCACCCATAACGAAGGAGCAATGGGAGGAATCCCTGAGGAGCAGCGATCTCCACACTCAACTCCAGGCCGTCCAGAGGGCCCACGACATCGCGACGGAACTTCGACTTCCGGTCCCGTCGTGGGCGGAGACACCAACTTGATCTGGTGGGACCCTGGTTCCCCAGATTCATGTTCCTCAGGACTCAAATAAAGTTCTTGTCATGCCATGCATTTTTACTGACTGAAGCGCGCGCGCCGCTTGTGCTATACCCGTATCCACTACGCAACAGCAGGCTGCAGCTAGGATGCAGCAGCCCTTCGTATCACAAGAAAGTGTGTGTTTACAATTAAAAAGAATTCTTTTCACCGGTGTCTGGATCGAAATTGCTGACGCAAGCTTCTATATGCTTTGCCCGCCCTTTTCAATGCACCGTCGCAACACGGCAGGAAAGTGCATGAAAGCGGCTTGAACGCCCACGTTAGAAAGCTCGATTTTCGCGAGAGTCACTTTCTGTCGAGAGTGCACCCAACCACACACAAAAAAATACTGAGTGGCGAGCATAACAAAACAGGCTGGCGGAATCACGTCATGTAGCAATGCGACGCTTGCTTTTCGCGTTCTACTGGCTTTATCTGTAGTCGAGGCTGGTTATCTTTCTAGCTTTGGTTTCTCCTGAGTGCGTTGCATGCCTCGAACAACCTCGCGGCAGGGTACCGGGAAACATAAACAAAACTCCAGGAGTAAATGGCTTGTGCATAGTTTGCAAGCTAATGCGAACCAATCCGAAGGCTGTACTTCCCATAATTCCCATGGTGGTTGAACGATCACAGGGGCAGATTGCGCTCTAGTTTTATAGTAGGAAAGGCTATGGTGGCGATCAAAGGGGCGCTTGGAAGAAGTGAACTGTAGTCCAGCTGCACGGAAGACCGAAAGGAGAGAAGAAAGGCGTTCAAGGTGTGTGTCGAACGTCGGAGAAAACACGATGACGTCGTTGAGATAACAAAGACAGATGGATGACTTAATGCTGTGCAATTCGGAACTCCAGAAAAAGTGGTTCATCCGGCAAAATTGCTGGGAAAACAAAGTTGGCTTCCTATATCCAGGGTCACGGCCGCGATTTCGCTGAGCGCTGTGCTAAAGTTTCCTGATTGCGGGTTCGAATAACGATGCTTCGTCGAATGCGAAAGGGTTCTTGCTGCCGAACGTCTGGTATTAATCGGTCTAAAATATTTGAGTGGCGAAAGGGCGGAAACAATTGCAGTGTGCATTGAAACGTCGCACTTTTTATTTATTTATTTATTTATTTATTATTTCAGTACCCTCAGGGCCCGAGGGCATTATAGAGGGATGTGGGTTACAATTTGAATTGAACGTACATAAAAAAGCACTAATTTTGGGGGTTACATATATACAATGAAAGAAACCAACAATAAAAAGTGCACAGTAAAGAACAAAAAAAGAACAGGTAATTAATAAATGCAAAGCATAACAGTGTCTATTACAAAAAGGAATCAACGCAAACGAAATAACACCCAAGCTCAAGCACGTGCCTATAAACCAAAGAATACATCGTTGCAGCGATATTTGTCAAGATATAGACGTAAAAAAAGGGAGAGCAAAAAAGGAAATACTCAAGAATGGAAATACTATAATCCTAAAAATAATACCATTATGACAACAACAGGTTAGTTACAGCAACCTTAAACTTAGAGTTATCAGCAATCTCGACGACAGATCGGGGAAGGTGATTCCAACTTGCTGACTTACGGGGGATGAATTAATTGAAAAAATGGTTGGTGTGGCATGTGGGAATACCAACCTTATGACGATGGTCAATGCGGGCGGATACATAAGAAGAAGGGGTTATCACTTTATTCTTAAGAACCGGATTGTCATAATATACCTTGTGGAACAGGCAGAGGCGAGATATTTTCCTACGTTGTGAAAGCAGAGGTAATGATAATGTTGTTTTCATGGAAGTGACGCTGGAGGTGCGATGATAGAAAGAATGAAACGAGCAGCCCGATTCGGGATGGATTCAAGCTGATGAGTGAGCGTTTCTTGACTGGGATCCCACACAGATGCAGCATATTCCAGTTTTGAACGGACTAATGATTTATAAAGAAGTAATTTTACAGGACTGGCAGAAAGATAAAAATTACGGCGTATAAAGCCCAGCGTGCGATTTGCGTTATTGGTTACATGATCTACATGCATCTTCCAGGAAAGATCAGAGATGAGTACACCTAGATATTTGTAACAGGACACAGGTTCTAGGTTAGTATTATTAAGATGATAAGAGGGCAGTGTTGTATTGCGACGAGAAACGCGCATGTGCTTGCATTTGTTAGTGTTTAATTCCATGTTCCACGTGTTAGTCCAGTCACGAACCCGGTTTATATCAGACTGAAGAAGAACAACGTCAGAGTCACTGTTAATAACGCGGTATATAACGCAGTCATCATCGAACAGGTTAATTGATGAAGACAGATTATCAGGTAAATCGTTTATACAGATGAGAAAAAGCAAGGGTCCCAGTACAGAGCCTTGAGGCACGCCCGATTCAACTGCAGAACTGATGGAGGAGGTGTTATTTAGAGTGGCAAATTGGGAACGATCAGTGAGAAAAGAGTGCAGCCATTGAAGAACGTTAGGATCAATGTTAAGTTTACTGAGTTTTAAAAGAAGCAGTTGATTTCTAAACCTTGTCAAACGCATTTGAGAAGTCTAGGAATATGCAGTCGACAATGGAACCCCCGTCAAGGATGGTGTTTAGGTCATGTGTGAATGTCAAAAGTTGTGTTTCACATGAAAATGACCTGCGAAATCCATGCTGATGATTTGTTCGGAGGCCCACATCAAATTTTCTTAAGCATAGAAAGCCTTTCCAGCGAGCACGAAGTTCAAGAAGGCAGGTACGTGTTCATGCGTAGCAGGCCTCTCCGAAAGATGCAAGCACTTGTGGGCGGCGTTGTTGCATTCAGCATAAATGCATCACTTATAAACGTGTTAAAAGAGGGCATGTCTATGAGCGGTGCCCAGATATACACGTATAAACGATGTCGCTATTTTGTTCACGCGCTTCCTAAACTAAACTACACTCCGGCTCTGCAAAAAGCGCGCATGATAATAACGCGCGCACACACAATTTATGTACTCACCCGAGAGGAAGGCATCGTCGCAAGCCAAGTGCCTTCACGAAACTGGCATCGTTCCCGTAACCTTCTTGCCGATGGGCAAGTTCCTAATCCATGTTGGCCTGCGCGAAGTGTCGTCTGCTTCATTGGGGAACCGATGAAAAGACGTGTTGCTGGCTTGGCATCGCGATGACGTGGACTGAGGCACGCAAAAAAAAGTACTTTATTGAGCATTCTTTTTCGGGCTGCTTCGAGGCGGTATGGCGTCAACTAAGGAACTATAGAGCTGTTTTACAGCCTGCGGCAATGCGATACCATGCAGCGTTGCGTGTTCGACCTTCGATCGACTGATTCCAGGAGCGTCCGCTAGGTGGCGAGGATTTAGAAGGAATCGCGAATAGCGTGTCCATCATGCCCTCGAGTGTGGCTGGGGCATTGCAGAGGCCGGGAGCCACGACTCTGAACTGATAAAGACCACCGGGCGTTACAAACGCGGTGTTCTCGCGGTCCATGTCATCGACAGGAATCTGCCAGCAACCGGAGCCTAGATGTATTGACGAAAAGTGCGTCGCACCGTGTAGGCGATCTAATCCCAGGCCGTGGACAGACATCTTTCTTGGTTATTTTGTTGAGATGTCGAAAGTCCACACAGAACATCCAGGTGTTGTTCTTTTTTACCAAACCAACAGCGGAAGCTCATGGGCTCGACAAAGGTGGTAGAATGCCTTTTGTGAGCATCTTATTAACTTCCTGCTATATCACTCGGCGTTCTGTATGTGAGGCGCGATAAGTCCGTCTACGATAAAGTCCCTGAAAAATAACTAAAATAGCGCCGTTCGTCTCAGTGTGGAGACACCTCCTCTCTCGTTTGCTTCGTAGATGTGTAGATGAAGCTAGTTGAGAACGCACTTGGCCGCCGTCGTATGTTCAGCTAAATGCAAGAGGACGCTATGGTTGTAAGCGACCATTTGGGGGAAGTTTGAGAGAAATAATTAGGAAAGTGCCGGTAAATACGACAATAGAATGCAATTACGAGGAAGTGGACTGTTATCCCTTAGCATAAAAATATGCAGTACATTATCAGTGAGTACGTGCATGTGCTCGACATATGTTTATGTGCGTGTTGTCGGCAACATGGCATGGGACAGGTTCACGGTTACGGCGCAGTTATCATTTTTTGTTCAATATGTTAAATATGCCACGTCGTAAAAGTGGTCTGTATAAAAATGAAGTAAGCCAAGCACTTTTACCGGCAAAATCCATCACTGCAAGCGGGTGGCCCACGACAGGAGAGCCCAGCGTACGCTTGCGGATGTGCTTGGGGTTGACACTGTCGATAGCGGCGCCTCTGTGCGCCATAAAAAATTCGGCTTCTGCCGTGCTAATAGATCGCAAAGCACGACGCACCATCAGCTTTTTGAAGGTCGGATGAACGCCATCTTGGTTGTCCACGTGCGGAGTCTGCTCGACCTTGCGCGATCACGCTTGAATCTGCGCGACAGCTCTGCATGTTTTGGGATGCCATAAAAGCACGTATAACAACGGAAAGAAGGAGTTTCCGCTTCCCCGGGTAAAGCTAAATGCCAAAAGTCGAGAAATGTCGCCCCAGTGTAACGGACGGCTATTCGCAAACGCACCGAGGCAACAGCGGAGAAGGCAGAGACCAAATGCGGGTACGATGGTTGCCGAAGACCGTTCCCGCGGCATAGAGCGCGTGCTTTGCGGGCAAAGCTGGCCTTCATAGCCCTCCCTGCGGACCTACTAGCCGCCAAACACGCACCTCATGCAGTGGTCTCAGTGTGCCCCGTGCAGCTGTGAGGCCGCGTGTTTTCGCGAGGCCTTTTAGCTTCGCGTAGGCAGTTTCTCGGTCGACACACTAGAGGCGCTGCTGCTGTGGCTAGGAGAGGAGTCAGAGGCGAAGGGGCGCACTTGGCGCTACTGTAGTTTTTTTTTCAGGGGCTTTAGACTATGAATGGGCGCTGCATCGGCAGTATGTATGCGATTCTGCACAAGTGATGCTTGTCCCAAAGGCAGATCCTCAAAGTAAAAAATGTCGGCAAAGCGAATGAGCAGATCGCGGAGATGGTCGATCTGAGAGGGAGAAAGTCCCTGGGCTATCATCTTGGTGATGTGGCCGCGTATTGCATGTGATGTTTCCGAAAGAGCGTTGCAGTCGGCCGAAGAGCTAGCGCAAGATGTTTGAGGCGAAAGGGTGGTGACTTGATACTCGTGCGACGGCGAGATTGTTGCGGGGGACATGCCTCTGGGTAGTACGTGAGGACAGAAAGCAAAGTTCAGGAGCGGAACGTAAAAGACGGTCAGAACGGTGTGGGGAAAAGAGACGGCATGGGAGAGTAAAGCATTGAAAAAGGAGTGACCAGATAGTCGCGACCCGGTACAGATGAGTTAGGCCGAGCAGTAATATAAGTAACTGCCTGTGGCAGCAGGCGAATGAAGGCAACAGAACATAGCTGGGTCTCTAATGTGTCGGGGACGTCGGGAAGATCTGATAAATCGAATTGGACCACGCCAGCAGAGCAGTCAGTTATAGCCGAGTGAGCAGATAAGAAATCAAGGCCAAAGATTATGTCTTGAGGGCAGTGTTCAAGCACATGATACAATATGGATGCCTTGCGACCACCACCGCTTACACGGGCGGCACACATTCCCCGCACTTAGAGCATTCCTCCGCCTGCAACTTGGACTGTGCGGGACTCGGCAGGTGTAAGCACTTTCTTGAGCTGGTTTTGCAGGGTAGCACTGATGACAGCTGCGTGCACCAGTGTTGATCGAGGAGGTTCCTGGTAGGGCGTCAACATGTACGCCGATTAGGTTCTGGCCTGTCGGCTGTGTAAGTAGAGGATTTCCGCGTCGATGTTCCAATGCAGCGTAACCTCCAGGAGCTGCATTAGTTAGTTTTCCTGAAGTG